>JAOBAT010117124.1:0-13860 GCA_026413305.1 Hydrozoanthus tunicans
CACACCATCACCAGCAAAGGTTACAATTGAGGTCTGTTAGTTCCTTTCTACTTGCCTAGCTAGCAATCACACACCATTACCAGCAAAGGTTACAATTGAGGTCTGTTAGTTCCTTTCTACTTGCCTAGCTAGCAATCACACACCATCACCAGCAAAGTTTACAATTGAGGTCTGTTTGTTCCTTTCTACTTGCCTAGCTAGCTATCACACACCACCAGCAGCAAAGACCACAATGTAGAAACATTCTAATTGAATAAAAGTTTGAAATATTAATTCTTAATAAAAATTATTACTTGGCTGCTCTCAAAGAAGATGTCTCAATAGCCTGTTTTTGTCTGAACATAATTCCCCTGGTTAATGTCTAGACAAGTATAAGAAGTACCAAGATTAAAAAAAAACAACAATGCTCAAGTTTCAAGACATGCAAGCATGTTTTTTGTGATTGGACAAAATCTACTGACCCCCTTGAGCATGGGCCCTCCTGCAAGCTTACCTCCCATGTGATGTTGTATCTCAACTGTGAGCCATTAGTTGAAACTGACTTGTTACAGCTTGTGATAGTTGGAGCTGAGCTGGGAGCTTCAAAATTTGAAATAAAGAAGTATTATTTCAGATTATACAGTACTGTCCAGATACAGTAGCTATACTAGTACTACTGCTGAAAGAAAATATATATCCTTATGATTACCAATCTCAAAAGCTGTATAATTAACATGACTGCTAGTTGAACAATTTGTGTCAAAACAAAGAATACATCTTAACACTGGGCATTATCTTACTGTCAAACAACTCTACTGGTTTTGTGTGCTTTGCTTTATTAACTAACATAATTTAACCTAAAACATTAGGTAAAATAGATTAATCAATTGATTCAAATGAATTGCAATTCTTTTCAAGTGACCGGAACATCATTCCTTCAACTGGATGACTGTGTAATTGAGTTCCTTTTAAATATTTTCAACTGCTCAATTTTTAAAATTAATAAAAAAAATACAAGCTTTAAGCAAATTCCTTAAACAAATTAGTGAATATCTAAGCATGGGAAAAAAGACATAACTGTATGAAGACCTTGCTTGACACTGGTCAAATTCTTATTTGTTGTCATTTAGTCGACACAGTTTGTTTATTTTTAGAAAATTGATAAAACACAAAGTTAAATCTTCAGCTGTTGTTATAAAAGGAAGAGAGGTTCAATGTTGGTTGTTTGAAGTTTTGTTTTTCCAGCTAGGTTTTGAAAACATCAAGTTTGACACATTGCAGCCAAATTTATCTTGTTCTAAATAAACAGTAATGGCTTCTAACCTGCTTCCTTTGTTCTCACATCAGTGCAGACTGGTGGAGAGTAGGCCGTGTGTATTCCTTCAAGGTATCTGGACTGAATGCGAACCTGAAGACATGTGTTGTACAGAGTCCAAGGCTTCAGGGACTTTTGCAATTTTACAGATTTTTGTTCAAACAAGACAATGCTCTTCTCCTGATGAAAAAATATTTTTCTGATAAATGTTAAGGAACACAGCAGTGCATTTGCTGAGCAGTTATTTAAAGTGTTCAGCTTGTAATCCTAGGATTGCAAGTTCCAGTCCTGGTGAGACCACTATGTTGTGTCCTTGGGCAAGACACTGATACCAAATTCTTTTTGGCAACACCTAACAGCAGAAAATTAAACTAGTAGAAAGTGATTTGAAAAAATAACTTTGTTTATCAAGAATCTTACTGAGTAAACAAAACTCCTTTTAACCCTTCTAATAATCAAAAATGGTTTAATTATTGTGGCAGACACAGACACAAAGATACCACAAACTGTAAAACTAACCATGATTATCTCCTTGTTACCACTAGAAACAGTCACTTTTGTTGCATAGTCGTCTCCATATTTTGAATTGT
Organism: Hydrozoanthus tunicans; assembly: GCA_026413305.1. Classification (NCBI taxonomy): domain Eukaryota; kingdom Metazoa; phylum Cnidaria; class Anthozoa; order Zoantharia; family Hydrozoanthidae; genus Hydrozoanthus; species Hydrozoanthus tunicans. The sequence continues at coordinate 1,885 of JAOBAT010117124.1, forward strand.
CTGCAACCCAAAACTTTGCTTCACCAAATGAAACTTTGAAGCCTGTGTCTGTGACTTCATTCACCTGAACATTTTCAGGGGCCTGAATTGGACCTGCAAATATTGGGCAGTGTACATTTCACAAACTTATTCACTGTGTAAGTTTTGTTACAGTCCATTAAAGTAGTCCATACTGTAGCTCCCAACATCCCTGCCACAAGTAGTGTACATTTCACCATCTTATTCACTGTGTTAGCTTTGTTACAGTCCATTAAAGTAGTTCATACTGTAGCTCCCGACATCCATTCGCAACCAAATTTCAATGTCAACACTGTTTACTCTTGCCTGTTTTGGAACTTCATGAAAATAATTTTATTACCCCACAATAAGTCAACTTCTAATAATCAAAGCTAATTCATTTTAAACCTCTTCCTCCAAAATATATAACAAATTAAGTTATCTATGCTAACACACACAAGAAAAATGAGAGAAAAAACAACAGAAAAACAATGACCTAAATGAAGATTGGATTGCATATTACTGTATCTTAAAAGATTGACAGTGGTTTTTCAAAAATTAAATATGAAGTTAAGCAACTTTCATGTTATTAATTTGAAAATCTGTAGACAGTTTACTAGTTTTATTTTTGTATCACTCATTTAAAGGATTAAATGGTTGACACTGCAAAACCTGGAATTGCTTTATCAATTGATAAACTGTACATACGTTCTTTTTACCAAGTTTGAATCTAACAAATGGATGTGTGGCTTTAAAACTAGTCTTTTTTCAAAAATGTTTCACAAAAGTTTAGCTTTTCTGTATAATTATCAAGTTTAAGTCTTGCAACAAGTATATACACACTTAACTGTAGAAATTGTCTCTGTTTGCATAAGTTTCTAAAAAAGGTATAATTATATTTCTTCTGCAATAAACTAGCCATTCTACCATAAAATGTAGAATATAAAATAACTTAATTCTAAAACCTTTTAACTTACCTTTCAGTATTAATTGGAGTTTACAAAGAAGTGGTAGGATGGAAATGCTTTAAATGGCTCTAATGAGACACTTTGATAGAACATCTTAAAAATGGATCTGGAAGCTTTAAATTGATGTCTTTTTACGTATATTAAGTTAAACTTATTTTTGCCCCACAAAAAAGCCATTCAAACATTTAAACTCTCATTAATGATTGTTTGTAACTTACTGTTAGAGTATTTGAAATCTTTTGGTGTAATTGCCCAAGATCTGGAGATATTTGCACTGCCAACTTCATTTTGTGCAGAGATCCAAGCAGAATAAGATTCTATATCATAAATTTCATCAGTGTATGAAGGTTCTTTTTGTCCAATATTCGCTAACACTACACACGAATAGTGTTTCTCTGGAACATGTGGAAATTTGTATTGCACAACATTCACATTTGACAACTCCACACATGGAGCTGCAAAATTCCTGGGGAAGTTTTCAGGTTTCTTGGAAAACCTCACACTGTAATAAACTGGCAGACCTCCAGTTGATCTTGAAGCAGTCCAATTGAACCTTATCCCTTGGTAAAAAGGTTCAATTACCGCATTTCTCGGAGGGAGAGGTCGATCTGTAGATTAAATTGAAGAGTTGATATTAGAAAAATTATATAAAACTGTTACTCAAATAAAATAAATTTTTGTGGTGCATTTAAGCAGTGTGCTAGTCAATTCTTCTGAAAGTCTTTTGTTCTCATTTTGACTGATTTAATTATTATACTAGTTTAAAATATCGAAAGGGTTTAAATTACGAGTTCAAATCAAGGAGGCTAGGACAAAAGATTTTCAAGGTTTTATAACAACCTGAAAAACATTAATTTTTAGTTTTAAAGCTGTATGACTAGTTTAAATGAACAATTTTATCTACCTCTAACTGATCGTAAACTCAAAAAGTATCGACAGTATGAGAGAATTGTTTGGAGAGAATTGTTTGGAGTTTTGATTTCACATAAACGTGGTTGGCTGGGTTTCAGAATCATGAAAACATAATAACTGAAGTTGCTTTACAAATTGAAAACAATCATTATTCACCCTGGCCCCTACCAAAATACCCAATAGGAAATTAATTGATCAAGAGGCCAGAAGGTAACCGTATTAAGGGGGTCCCACTGTTATCTGTAAATTCACTAATTTGAGGCTTGTAATTATTATCAATCATCAAGTAAGTGTAACTGAACTCACTGCCAACAATGATCTGAAACTGAACATCACTGGAACGACTGCCATTGTGGAAAGTAACACATGTATATACAGTGCTGTTTATTACCCAGTCAATAACTGGTAGCACGAACCTTCTGGTGCTATTATTCACCAGAGTATCATTTAAATACTTTCCACTGCTGCTCCATGATATAGCCCCTGGTACATTTGAAATACTGTTGGTTTTGACACATGTGCAGCTTAGCGAAGAGCTAATTTGTATGTAAAGCACATTGCCGCTGCCGCTGCCGCTGGTTGCCTTTGAAAGTGAAGGCTTGAACTCCCATTTCTTATCATTGCTAAGGCATGATACTTCTAAACCTGTAGTTAATGGATTGTTAAAGTTAAAAAATATTTATAATTATACTACAATTAACAGTATAATTTGGGTTTTGCAACGAAATCAAGGTTCTGAACATATATGACACAAAATCAGTTTTTTAATTTTCAAAAAGTATACTATAAAAAACATTGGTTGGCCAAGTTTGAGAAACAAACGATTAAAGTACTCCAAGATCTAGACACGGTGTGAATAATTTTGAAATTTTCCTGCTAAAATAATCCTGTATCTGTAATTCATCAAGGACATCAAGGTAGCCAATGAAGTCTTTTAGCTCAGAAGCTTCATTAGTAAGTTGGCTTTGTTGTGGTTTTTACCAGCAGCTTTTATTGAAAACCAACGTACTTGATGAGGTAAAATAATAAGTCAACAAGAAATTTCCTGACTAGAGCGGGTGTTCCCTGGCATCCTTGACCACACATGGAGATGTTAACATTATTCCCAAACTATTTAAAAATCGCATCGTTAAAAGGTCGGGCCACTATTGGAAAGGAATCCAGAACTACATGCCTTGTGTTCATGTTTCGCAAGATTTGGGAATTTCGGGGTTGACAGCTCTGCTACATTTCAAAGGATTTTACTTTAAGGTAGCGAAGGCATCTGTGATCGAATTTGAATATACATCGTAACACTAACTAACAGAGCTGAAAGACTAATAAAAACAAATAGTTTTTTTCTAGATACGGATAAAGGATAAGGATAAGGATAAAATAACTGTTCAAACCCACCTCGCGCAAAAAGGATAAATGGCAAGTGAAAGGGTCGCCGCTGACCATTGTACTCTATGTTCACAAGAACAGAAGTCGACTGCCAAATCGTGCCGAAACGATACACTTTTTGTGAGAAAGCAAACCGCAGTACGAAGTCGATTTCATTTGTCTGTGTTTGTCTAGATCTTAAAAAAGAACCAACAATATGTGTTTCTTTCATAGAATGAGTTAAACACTTACCTGATGTCGTCCTAAAGACTGGTAAAAACAGCAAACATATTGCGACACTCCTAACTCCCCAGGCCGACGTCATAGTGAATGTGAAGACATTAACTTCAACAGGAGCCACAAGCAAATGGCCTTCTACTTCAACATGCAGTCTGTTCTCGGCAGAAGATTCCTATCTTGCCGGAACTTACAAACCTGACGCATGAGAAACGCTTTACTTCGGAACCATCTGAAGAATATTCGAACAATTGAACACAAGTGCAATAAATTGATTCCAGGAAACACTTAAAGCGGAAGTCGTTTTGATTGGCTAAACTACTCTATCAATATTGTTCAATTCTGTCGCGTACTCACGAGTATTTTTTTTAATCTAAAGAGATTGTAACTCGCCCGATCGACAAACCCGGTAGAAAAATGTTAATCGGCTGTTATTCCCAGGGCTGAGCCCTTTGTTGTAACCGCTTAAGGGAACAGCACAGGACCGTGCACGGGGAGAAATGAACCCGGGAAAGTAAGGGCCAGCCAAGGGATAACAGCCTTGCCGTTCGGCACAACCGAAAGGGAATAAGACTCCCCTTCAAGCACTGCTACGCCCAAGACTGGGAGGGGGAGGGGGGGGGGGTGTCGGGAGGGGAAGGAGCATGAAAACTGCTCAAATCAAAGCAGCGAAGCAAAATATGACACACAAGCCCCCCGCCAAACACGAAATCGTTGACAAATATAGACGCGGAAATCCCGCCAACCGAACACAAATTTGGTGACATATATAAGTGCGGACATCCTGCCCACGGAACACAAAATCGGTGACAAATGTAAGTGCGGACATCCCGCCCACCGAACACGAACAAACAAACACAAGTGCGAACCTTTCGCGATTATTTTTCATTTATTATCCTGCTTATATTTATTATTATCATTGCGTTATTGCAGACACACCGCACCACCGTACACGAAATTACTGCGGAACCACTGTACCACTGAACAAGAGATCTGCAAAGGAAACAACGGCGACACACGCCCCGCTGATCACGACACCGGTCTAATTAATAATGGCAACTTACGCCCTGCTTAACATGCAATTAAACTAATGAGCCCCGCTGAATACGAAACGCGGCTCTAATAAGGCAATGTGGCGTGCCAAACGCACCAGTAAAGCAAACAAGAGTGCTATATAGACATACTGCTCAATTAATAACAAAACTCATCTCTAATGAGCACGAAGTCAGCAACAACGCAAACTGAACTTTTAGTGGCAACTATATGCATGCGAGATACAGCTCAGTTGAATACGAACAAGTACGACTGTACTACGGGACCAGGAACTGGTACATCACAATAATGTTTACAGTGTGTAATGGACAGCTAGAATTACTCTTCAAAAACAGCTTCATTTACTTTTTTTGTGTCATGAGTAACAACTTTAGTTAGGAATCCTTACCCTGAACTTTGGTTATTTCCTCATGCATACATTTTTCTTGATGACGGCTTTAATTAAAATTTGATTCTCGCTGATTCTTATTTCGTCGACTGTCCTATATAACTGCAGTTGCGATATTTGCTGTGTAAATCGTGTCTGAAGAAAAAATGTATGATTTATTGAATCCCCAAAGTAGCTCAAGTCAGTGCAGTCATTATTGAAAACAAAGAAAATGCAGAACAATGTTTTAACTTGATATTAAGAAGAAAAGATTTGTATTGTACGGTACAATCAAGAATTGCTCGTACAACCTCTAAAAAATCAAAAATATAAGTCTAACTCAGTCAATCAATTGGCAACATCCCTTAGGGTCATTGTGGGAAGCTTTATTGCGATATTATACGATTTAACGGAGTTTTAGTTCTTTTAGTCGGCCTCGGCTATGCCTATTAACTTTGAATATTGCAAACGGCGCTACAATCTAAAATTGCTTGTAAATGCTCTAAAAATTCAGAAATCTAAAATCTAACTCCGTCAATCGATGGAGAATATTCCTTAGTTGTTGTGAAAGTTTTATTGCGATATAATGCGAATTGACGGATCTAAAGTTCTTTTAGTCGGCATCGGCTATGCATATTAGTTTTGACTATTGTGAACGGCACAATCTGAAATTGCTTGTAAATTCTCTAAAAATCCAAAAATCTAAAATCTAACTCCGTTAATCGATGGGGAAGTTCCTTAGGGTCGTCGTGGGAAGTGCTATTGCGATATGATGCGAATTGACGGAGCCTTGGGGTTTTTTCAAGAAACGTCGCCCCTCAACAACAAAAAGATTAGCAGCGTTTGGGGGGGTCAAATAGTTCCTCCGAGTACAAAGATATATAGGCTTATAGCAGCAATGTGATTTCGCGTTCATAACGCCTTATATTAGAAAAACGAATGCCAGCTTATACGCACAATAGCGAAAAAATAATAAAATTAAAACGCCTATTCACTGCCTCGGTGAAGATTAAAGCAAGACGCAAACAGATTAAACAAATGAAGTATAAAGACCCGACAACATAAAGTTGACTAGAAAACATGAGAAAAAATGTTAAGTATACAAGAGCCCCAGGCAGGGTACTCCCTATAATATTTATTGGGGTGGTAGGTATGACCGTCGTATTTTTTAGGGGTTAAAATTGCCATTCCGGTATTTTCTAGGGGTTGTTAAAAGAAATTCTGTGGTAAACCAAGAGTCTGGTATTTTTAAGGGTTAAAAAACCCCAAGCTGTTGCCAGTATTGGACTGCTTGCAAACTGGTAAGATCAGTGTATAGAAAAGTCCTTTGACGAACGTTCTATTACGCGCGCGCCTTTATTCACTGCACATCACGAGCTAGCTGTCAAGGGAAAATTGGTATTTTTTAGGGTAATTTTAAAACAGAGAGGTACTTTTTATCCCTTTGTACTTTTTAGGGTATTTTTGGGACATTTTCGACGGTCATCCCTACCCTTTTGACCCCGAAGTACGAAGTTTTGTAGTTTATTACATCGTAAAAATACACAAATAGTTTTCAAACTCTGACAATTACTAAATGCCTATACTTGCTAGCGCTAATTTTACACTATATCTATTAATTAACCATCTGGCAACAAACAAAACTGAAATCTATCTTGATCGCCGGCCTGGTGAGAATGTAACCTTAATTCAGAATTGTATTTTTTCCTCGACCTGGCTGCTATTGTAACATAGCGCGCATTACAAATGTTTCTAGAGTTTCGTCAAGCCCATAAAAATGTTTCATTATGCTGAAAAATTTCTTTGGATTTTTCTTTTCCTGCAATCGCAGCCTTCTCGGGCTCTTTAATATCTACTACACGCGCTGTTGCTAATTCAATTACGTCGGTATACTAGAGTCTTCACCAGCAGAGTCTTCCGAGCTGGACTATATTTCGCTGAAACTAAGACTATCCGTCATTTTGAAAACGTGTTCACATAGACACGCTGACCGTATATCGCTTCAGAAACACAGGTTAGGTATATAGTTGATTTATTAATACCTCTTGCAGCCTTGGCGGCTGGATTACAGGTAGCTGCGCAAAAAATTACAAATACTAAATACATTTACAGTGTCATGGAGTACTTAACATACTTGTACGTTACTTGCACACTTGTGCGATAGCATGCAATTTTCGTCGCATGCAATCGAAATTGTTGACGCACATTCACCGCACACGTTTGCGAGAAGATGCAATAACCTCCAACAAGATGCACTCACTTTCAAGGAAATCAAACATGTTTGATCCATGCGATCAATATTGCATGCGATAGAAATCGCATCGCAGGTCCCCGCACACAGAAGCGATGTGCTACAATTTTAATTGCATGCGACGAAAATTGCATGCTATCACACAAGTGTGTGGTGGGCTTTAACTTTGTGCTTTGACTGGGACCTAAGATTTTATTTACATTCTTCATTTTTTAGTATACCACTACACATGGGCAGCAGTGGGTTGCCAGTTTTTATAGACTTAATAAATTTAACGCACAACTCAGCCCTTCGTATTTCTAGAGACGCAAGGCATGACTTGCGCAGCGCCTCCTGATTCGGCACTCCAGGCATATTGATTGATAACGCGCGTTTTTGAATTCTTTCCAAGGCGCTGCGCAGAAATGCGGGCAGATTTGAAAAGACTGGTGATGCGTATTCTACAAGGGAGCGAATAACTGTGCAGTAGATGTTTACCATGTCAGACACACTGACACCAGAACGTCTACGATATAGTCCTTAATACATATATAACCTTTTGTTGGCTTTCTTCAGAATAAAGTCGACGTGTCTGTCCCATGTCAGATCGCGCGATATGTAAAGGTTAACCCAGAAACGATCAATGTATGGTGTATTTCACAGCTAAGGTCGGCTAAAGAGAGGGAGCAAATTTTAAATCATATTTTCACAAAAATCTTGGGAAAAGGGCCCTTTTTCTCTTAAAAAAGTTTACTTTATAAATTTGAAAAAATGGCTGGAAAGCTGCTCAAATCCAAAAGTTGCCAAAAAGTTGCTCCAAGAGGCAAAAGTTACCAAAAAGTTGCCGAGTAACTTGTGTAAATGCCTAATTAGGGCCCCCAGATGCTGTTGTTCCTGAACCTGATGTACCAGTTGACACAATCAGCTAAATATCTACAGAATTAATACGAGAGGCGAAATTAAAGCAGCCCTTAAACAAGTCAAAAACAACAAAGATCCCTAAAACAAAGTAAATGACCTCGAAGAACTGTTACTTCAATACTATCTGGAAAAAAAAGAAATCCCGACAGAATGGACCAAAGGAAAAGTGAGTAAAACTAGCTAAAAAAGGAGAGCTTTCCAATTGTAAGAACTGTCGAGGAATTACACTACTGTCAGTAACGAGTAAAACTGACCTTCGGAAGAATCGTCATTGAAAGAATGGATTGAATAAGCACATTAAGCGATTACGCAAAAAACAAACCGCAAGTTTGCAAGGAAGAAACACTAGAGAACATATTCATAGTAGAACAAGCTATCTATAGAGTGGCAGGCCATTTTGTACTGAATTTTGTCGATTTCAGAAGAACTTTTGACAGCATACACAGAGAGCCTAACATAAAACGGGACGGAATTCCAGATAAGTTCGTTAGAATCATCACACGAACTCAAAGTATTGTGTATCAGACAATGGATGCAAAACAAGTTCAGCGAGCTTTCCATGCTGCCATTGAAACTATTGTAGAATAGTGGCACAGGCTGCGCGACATGCACATGGAAGACGACATCCTGAACAGTCCTGAGAAAGAAAACAAGAATACACAAGGAGTGGCCTGGCTGGCAGCAGAAACATAGGCACTGATAACCGAGAGGAAACTGTTAAAAAACTAGATCGTAATAAAAGACCAAGATGAGAGGCAGGAGCTGTAAGAACGCCACTGGGAAAAGAAGAAGTGCAAGAAAAGACAAGAGAAGCTTCTTCGAGGGGTTGACTCAGGAAGCAGGGACCGCAACGGACCAAAGAAACATGAGAAGACTATATGAGATCACGAAGAACCTCTCTGGAAAAAACAGCAATTTTGCCCAGTCAAAGACAGGAACGACAATATACCATTTCAGGGGGGAGGGGGGGGGGGAGACCATGGAACGAGATGGGCAGATCTTTTCAAGGAAATACTCGACATACCTGCACCATCAGTTCCGTTAGACACCCCACCACTACTGAACTCCTTGCTTCTAACTACGAGATCACCAAGGCCATAAAGTCACTGAAGTCGGACAAAGCGGCAGGTCCTGATGTCATACCATCTGACACCCAAGCAGGCACCCAGATTTCAACTGCTATGCTGCACCCGCTCCTACACAAGATCTGGGAGCAAGAGAGAGAGCTCCAGCAGACTTGAAGAAGGGCCACCTCGTGAAGCTGCCGAAGAAAGGGGAACAATCATCCTTGAACATATGGCGAGCAACCACACTGTTGTCCATCCCAGGGAAAGTACTTAAGAGAGTCATTTTAGAATGACTAAAGACAGAATTAATCGTGCACAGATCTCATCGCGACAATGCCCATCCCAGGGAAAGTACTTACGAGAGTCATTTTAGAATGGCTAAAGACAGAATTAATCGTGCACAGACCTCATCGCTACAATCCGCATCATCATCAAGCAGTCCCAGAAGTGGCAGACCCCCCTGTATTCAACAACAACAACTTTTTTACACTCATTATTCACAGGAAATATGACATTTATATATAAAGATAAGAAATTTACCGTTTGATGAGTGTAGGCCATTTGTGTATAACCATAAGGGCTAATCAAGACAAGTGGCCTCAAAGTCTTCGTTGACTTTCAGAGACACCCAGTAGCGTCGACAGGGAAGTCATCTGGAGCAAATGTACAATTATGGTTTTCTATAAGAGTCTCAGTCACCATCATCCAACAACTGTCACCTGCCACCTGCCAAGTCAACCATGATAGGAGGCTGACAGAGCCCTTCTCCGTACAAACCGGCGTTCTTCAGGGCAGTCTGTTGTCGGCAACGATCTTCCTGCTGATGGTTGACTGGATAACATTGCAAGCCACGGTAGGCAGGAGGACTGGAATACAGTCACCTTCACGAAGCAACTGGAAGATCTGGACTACACAGACAACATCAGCTTTCTCTCCCACAAACAACAAGATGTGCAAGAAAAGCTATGACGTGTCGCAGAGGAAGCGGAGAAGACTGGCCTCCAAATCAACATCAGGATGACGGAGGCCGAACAACAAAAAGCAAGACCCAAAGCGACTACACGAAGAAAACGTCAAGGAAGTCGACAAGTTTGTTTACCAGAGCAGTGTCGTAAATAAGGATGGGGGCACAGGGGAAGACATTAAGTACCGAATCAACAAAGCACAACAGGCGTTCACACCCTATAATATCAATCGGGAGATCAACAGCTTTTTAACTTCACAATTTAACACCAACGCCAAGTTGGTTCAGCTTTACGGCTAAGAAACCTGGTGGCTGGAAGTCATCTCCAATAAAGAACTGTGGGACAGGAACAGACAGGCCCCGATTGAGTCCGAGCTAGATCTATCCACGGGAGCTAGCTATCCTTTCTCGCTGTGTGCGCGCATGCGCTTGTGTCCTCGGTCCTCGTGCAACCACGAGTTGAAAATCAACTGTGTTTGATGTTTTTTGACTCACGAGAAGAAAAGCTCTCCGCGTGTGCGCTAAACCTGAGCTCGATTTTCAGCAAATACAGTATAAAACCAGCCCATTGCAGCGATTATTTTGAGCTAATCAATTACAAAGCTACACCGCTCTGTACCTCGACCATTTCTACTGAATATCTATGAGTTACTTCAACCTTCTTTCGTTAATTTAGAATAAAAATTCGGTCAGCGGCCGTCAAACGCGATGGACGTGTTTTTTCCCGCTCTCTCTGAAGAGAGTGTATAAGACAGTATTTTAGTATATTTCAAGCTTTTCTTTGTCAAGTTTAAAAGATCAAGTTTATGAGTATGTCAGGGAGAAAGGGAAAGAAGGCGGCAGAAGAAACCGATGTGGAGAAAGAAACAAATGATTTTGAGTCATTCGTTCGAACAACCTTGTGTTCAATATCCAAGGACATGGAGGTGTTGAAGAAAGGTCAAACTAGAACAAACTAGAACTGTCTTCCCTAAAAAGCCAGGTCGTTGAAAATTCAAAAGCAATCAAGACCTGTCAAGAAAAGACAGACAAATTCGTAGAGCTAACTGAGAAATCTGAAGGTCAGATTTTTGAAATACGTAACCAGCTTGATCGCCTTGAAGCCGCTTGCAGAGAGCAAGAAAAAAAAACTCGGCAGTACACACGATCGCCTGTTATCTCTGGAGCGTCACTCGCGTGAGTTTAATCTTCGCTTTTATAATATCCCTTAGTCGCCGAGGGAAGACTGCTTCAGCAAGCTGCAAGACATCCTATTAACAAATTTAAACCTTCAGCCTGAGATCGAAAACGCACATCGCGTCGGTAGACCTAGAATGGATGGGAGTCCGAGGCCAATAACCGCCAAGTTCCTGTACCGCCCTGAGAGAGCTTGAGTTCTAAAAAACCGAAAGAATCTTAGTAGTGGCGTTTGGATCTCGGAAGATCTTATTTGGGAAGACCGTCAGAAAAAAAAGGAGTTACGCGAAGTCATGAAAGAAGCGTACAACCGCGGCCAAAAACCTAAATTCCATCATGGAACACTTTATATTGATGGCCAAAAGTATCACGAATAGTTGCTTTTAGAGCTAAGTATCATGTACTTTATTAATTTTTCCTGAAGCCGGCTTATGTATAGATTTGAAGTTTTTGGTTGTTCTGAATCTTGGCTAACAAATGGTTCTGCCCTTAATTGCATCCAAATACCTGGTTATAACATAACCGATAATCGCACATATTCCTCAGGTGGTGGAGTAATGTTGTTTCTTAAAAAAGAATACAACTACTCAGTTAGATACGATCTAAAGATAGATTTGATTGAGAACTTATGGATTGAAACTGACGATTTAATTATTAGTGTCATCTATCATCCACCCACATCTTCTATACGTGAAAAAAGAGAGTTTTTAGATAAGCTTGAA
>JAOBAT010117135.1:0-13860 GCA_026413305.1 Hydrozoanthus tunicans
CCCCGGTCATTAGAGAGGAGGGATTATAATTAGGGTATTATTTTTTATGATATCTTGACCATTTTTTTACATACATATATAAGATTTAAATTTTATGATTACAATTTTCTGCCAAGCGCCTCTGAACTGTAAGGAACAGGCGCTATATCAATCTAGTTTATTATTATAACTATTATAACTATCATCATTATTATTGTTACTATTACTATTACTATTATTATTATTATTATTATTATTATTATTATTATTGTTATTATTATTAGAAGGGGGGGTATGCTTTGGTATTTCCAATGATTAATATTTATAGGTGACAACAGCTCGACATTTTAGACTTTCATCAATCTTTTTAGCGCTTTCGTTATAAAAATGAATTTGTCTTCAAAGCTTGACATTCTATAGCTATATAGGCGAGTTTCAGCTGACATCATTGTTTAAATTTTGCTTCATTATAGCATACAACTAAATTCGTAGAAAGAACCGAGATAAACCGAATAAATGCTGAGAATGCTTATCAAAATTAATGAGTAACCGAAATTTCAGTTCTACAAGTGTAGCTCTAAAGAAGAAATTACCACTCAAAAAACGCAATCGGCTGGAGGCAAGAACGAGCAAGAACGAGAAATGAGCAATAAGTATTTTGTAAAAATTCCAATTTTTAAAGCTATATCTCGGAAAGATTACTAAGCATATCAATTAATCTCATGTACTCAGAGTAAGTTCGGTTCTGCAGAAACATTTCTTCAATCGAAGCTTTGTTTATAGCTGAATTAGAAAAGGCATTCGATCACAAAATAGGTCGGCTTGTGGCGTTCGGTCACAAGTTTAGCATTCTTGGAAATCCTCAGAGCTTAGTTACAAGCTGACTAAGACTCGTTAAGACGGACAAGTCGTCTTTTGTTGACCGTCAAAAATGCACATCACAACTAAAACTTGCATACAACAAGATAAAGGCCGCCATATGCTAGTGCCATCATCCTTCCTTGATACAAGGACAACTTCGACTGTTTGTTCAACAGATGTGAACTAAAGGTGGCTTTTGGTCGATTTGTTTATCTAGTCTTCCGGAAAAATTGGAGTGGGGGAGCTTATTTGAGACTTGAAGTTCTATCTTGACCAATTTTTTACATACATATATATGATTTAAATTTTATCATCACAATTATGCCAAGAAAGGGCATTCAATCACAAAATAGGTCAGCTTGCGGCGTTCCGTAACAAGTTTAGCATTCTTGGAAATCCTTAGAGTTTAGTTACAAGCTGACTAAGACCCGTTTCAAACGCTGTGTAACTGTCGTGCTAAACTAGCGCGACTCTGGTTCAACTGTTGCGCGACTCTAAATTCGATTTGGTTTTAGACGTTGAACGTTAACTTCTGTCGAACTTTGCCTTTGGCTCGAAGTTGTGTAGCACAGGTCAGCTTGTTCTGCTACCCGACTATGACGCGGTTTGGTTTCAAACGCCGTGCAAAATGTAAACAATGACTTGCTGAGGTCGGATTTCAAAGTTCAGACGAGCTTAGCACGACAATATGGCACGGCGTTTGACCAATTTCTTTTTTGTAAAAAGTGGCAGAAAAATTAAACAAAATAAACTTACCAGAGTAGCGATGTAAGGAGACGAAAACGAGCCCACTCTTGCCATAGCAGAGGAAGATCCCAACCCAAGGCTCCTGTGTATTTAGTAATGATGATAATAATTATAATATTAATAATAATGATAATAATAATAATAATAATAATAAAAATAAAAATAATAATAGTTTTTACAAGCACAGGTGGAATGGCCGATGAATGCATGCGTTGAAGAAAGGAGATGACTACGCTACAACTATATCTTAGATAAGGGCCAAAGTATCCTTCGCCATCCTACGATCAGCCTTGCTGTGTCTCAGAGGAACCAGGAGAAAGAGAAGAGCAACCAATATATCTGACATTGATATTACATCAGAAAGTGCGCAAGCCAGAATTTAAACAGTAATATTTTAGCTATTGTATATATTATTTTAACTTTTAACTTTTTATACTTTTCTCTTTCCTTTTTATTTCGGTCGAAGCCAAGATTATTAGAATAGATTTGTCCATACAACAGAGTAGCTGAGTGTGTACTGTAATTTTGATTAGGATGTGTTTTAACGGATTAAGTCGAACTATTTCAGCGCTTTTAGATCAACATTGTGAATGAGTTGTATTTGATTATATAATAAAGGGATTATTATTATTATTAAAAAAAAATAAAAATAAGATAATAATAACAATAATGATAATAATAAGTCATACATTCTCAATATACGTATATCAATCTCATATTTTCAGAAAAAGTTTAATTCTGCCGAAACATTTCATTATTCAGAGGCTTTGTTTCTGTAGCTGAACTAGAAAGAAAAGTGCGTATGCTAAGGAGGCAAAAAATATATTAATGTAAACAACAACTCGCCTATTCAAACACAAAATACTTAGGCTTGCTTGTTATAATGATAATGATAACAATAATGATAACAATAACAATAATAATAATAAAATATTAATAATAATAATAATAATAACAATAATTTAATAAATGATAATAATAATAATAATAATAACAATAATAGTAATAATAATAAAATTTATGTTAATAACAAAAATAATAATAATAGTTATTTATTATTTCTATTACGAAATATGACGATTCACAACTTTGTAATGGCGGACGACTTTTTCGCTTGATTCATTGGAATAATAAAGACACTCGAAGAGCTCCTACACGACTGAAGTGTTAATTCTCCTACTAATCTGTAGATTGGCATAGAAAATGTTAAAAAAGTTTAATGTCGGTTTTCGCACTAGCAGCAGTTTCAACACTGGTGTGGAAAAAGCGGATTGCCGCAGAACAAGGGACGGTTGTCTATTTCTTAAAACTTAAATCGTAGAATCCGTGTGCCAGAAGTCAAAGAAATTCTTCAGTCCTATTGTCTGTTCTCCATTCCCGTGACTTCTTGAATTAAAAACCTCAAATCAAATCAAATTTACCTGACAACTGTGGGGAAGAGCTCAGCCGAGTACACGTAGATTGCAGCAAAGCCAAGCGTGATAGCAAGTTTAGCTATACAAGCCATTGTGATGCGTCCAGCCAGGAAATCGGAACTATTGTCTTCATCATACATCGTTAGCAGAACAGCCCCGATGGAAGAAAACGACGCAATGATAAGACTCCACAGCACTGACTTCTTCCGACCGAACCTAATAGGGCGATTGGCAAAACTTCACTTTACTGAACACAACACTTTTCATCAGTTTTACGTTCAAGAATAAAACATATAGACCTGCAGCCGAGACCATATTACTAGATAACTGATCTCATCAACAAAAATTGAACGTTTAACGATTCGAGAAACACAAAACTAAGGATTTACGAAAAATACGATTTTTGCTTATTTGGTAGCGAGAATATCAGAAATGCCAAAACACTGTTAACTGCTATCTAAAGCCCTCCCTCTTCATATATGATTGAGGGTTTTTTTTCCTCAATCTGAATAGAAAATTGAACAACTAAAATGATATACAACCCACTTAGGGACAAATCAGTTAGGCCACCAACTTCAGAAAAACTCACCCAGCCCTATAGCTCCACGATCCCTGACACGCTACATGGTTCACAGAGCCTGACTAGTTTAAAGGAACACTAAATAACAGTATTTCTGAAAGTTTCAAGTGGGAATTACTCTTTCTTGTAAAGAAAGAGCCGATGCCACATCATGATTATTTAAGAAAGTATACGTTTAGGGTACTTGGAACTTTAGAAATATTACGGTAGCGGGCGATCGCTAAAAACGGCTTCATGAAGTGACCCAGTTTCTCATTCATGATTGCATGCTAATATAAAAACATCATGATAAGTGTTTTCATTTCTTAGATCGATAGAAACGTACCAAAGCTAAAGTTATCGCCTTTTTTTAATAAGTGACTGAAAAAACTATATTTCTTGGAACTTGGAACTTTAGAAATGTTACGGTAGCGGGCGATCGCTAAAAATGACTACATGAACTGACCCAGTTTCTCATTCATGATTGCTAGTATAAAAACATCATTTATTAGATCAACAGAAACGTTCCAAAGATAAAGTTATTGCCTTTTTTCAGTAAGTGACTGAAAAGCTATATTTCTATATTATAAAAGTTAGTACTTCACTAAAAACAATCCGCGCCTGTTGATGGTAAATGACATCGTGAGCAAACTTATTTACACTGAAGTATTGTTAGTTAAATTGAGGTATGTTCTCGTACCGGCCCATGGTCCAGATCCCCAGGGCGTAAGCGGGAAGCTCCATCAATGTTGTCAGAGTGTAGTTCAAGTACATGTTGCCACCGAGCCCCGGGGAGCTCAAAGTGACCCCATAGTACACCATGGAGATGACTGCCCTAAGAAATAACAATTTCAAAAAGAGTCATTACAATCACTGTAGCGAACACCTATACTAGAAAACTTGAAATCAGGGAATTCAAAAACTCTGTCAAGAAAATAGCCTGTTTACAGACGGTATGGTGTTTCTTTTAGCGCGGAAAACTAACAGGGCGCTGCGTGGCCGCCATTTTTGATTTTATGGTGGAGCGGTATTGCACCAAATGCCGCTCGACTACTAAATCTAAGATGGCAGCGACGCAGTGAGTTTCCCGCGCTAAGAACACCCCACGGTGTTGTTGGCGGCGACGGCCTGCGAGTTTCCCGCGCTAAGAACAGCCCACCACCTGTAAGCAGGCTAACAAGAAAAGGAGAAGAAGAAGAGAAAAATAAACATGAACAACGGAAAAAACAAAAAAGGGACTAGGAAAAGTGATTACATCCCAGCAAAAATAAGCAGAAGCAGTTGATGCAGAAAGGGAAGGAATTCAAAGCAGAAAGTAGATCATCACAGACAAAGAGATTCGATCTCAAGTCAAAAAATACCGTAAAGAATTAAACATTAAGTTAGTCTTTTCATCCTTTAAAGTAGGCAAACTATTAATAGTGAAGGAATCTGTCCCCAACAAATTCCGCTCACGTCTTGTTTTCAAATTTTCTTGAACGGGTTGTAGTGCTCGTTATGTCGGCGAAAAAACTCCCGACGTGCGTGAGCATTTGTCAACGGACAGAGTCTCTCATGTTTTCAAGCATTTGCAGAGTTCAGACGACTGTAGAAATCTTAGCACTTTGAGAACAATTTCACCATTCTTGACTCTGCTCCCTCCGTTTTCCAACTCAAAATCAAGAAGCTCTTAAAATCTAGTGGGAGCAGCCTTCACTAATAAAGTATGAACGAAAGGCCAAGTATGTGCATCTGTATTCAGATAACTGGTAACAAGATCTTTAAAAGTTAGTAGTTATATTTCGGCAACTTTCATGCCATCATCAGACTAATAATAATTACAGAGTTGGTGAAATATATACAGTAGTTACAGTAAATAATATATGCAGAGTGAACAAAAAATGAACAAAAACAAAAACCAGAGCTAATTAAACAAAGCGAGTTCGCGGCTAGCCTTCAGCCCGAGATTTAAAGAGGGCTTCTGGCGCTTAATATGGAAATCTTCTTTATAGAGAAGAAGATTCCAATTATTGTCCTGGTCTAGAACAATGGTGTTGTTTCTATCTAAATTAGTGAAGTATATAAAAAACCGAAACGGTGGTAAGCTCTACTTGCAATTGCATGTATTGAGCCCTCTTCCCCATATGGTTTTACGTTTTCTTACATGTAAATTAGTGAAGTATGTTCTTTCGTCTTCTTTGTTCGAACTTTTACAATGGTTGCTGTCATTATAAATAGCAGGAAAATTTGAAATAGATCTAATGAATTCTAAATTTTCACAGGTGCGTAGGTGTTGGTAAACTGCACCATCTTTATCTAACGCATGTTCTTTTGTGCGGATGAACAAATTTCTATCAGTTTTACCAACACAACAGTTTTACCGCAGCTAACTCTTTATAAGCAGTGAATGTAAATTTAGTCCCAGTTGCAACTAAAGATGTTCAGAGACATGAACCAAAAAAGACCAAAAAATTGTTGTCGTTTTCCTCAAAAGATAGAAATTCAAAGTAATACGCGATCTTACCAGCAAAACCAGCTGACCAGTGTTTTGCGGGCCATTTTCCAAGAATGAAACAAGTCTCTGAAATCTCCAGTTTTTTGCTCCTTGTAACAAACCAATTCAGCATCAGGATACTCTTTCTTGTTCACCCTGGCAATTTTCATAAGAATTTTCTCGCTCTCTTTTACTCTCCCTTTGACAAGTAAGAAGCGACTTGACTCTGGAATAAACCTACAGAAAAAGGAGCAAGTAGTTAATAGTACAAGCTACCCTTACTTTTTGTAAGAAATCTCAAAATGTAATATTGTTTGAAGAAGTTTTAGAGACATTATTTTATATTGAATGCACGATAAAGTAAATCTATCGGTGCGGGCATGACACACTTATGCCTTAGCGTTCAAGTGGCTGTCACGATACAGTCCGGTTGTCATAACTCAAAAGCTCAAAGGTAGGAACGTCCGATTAGTGTATGGATAATCGATCGTGTCTCGGAGGCTAATGCAGGCCCGTCGAAAGGGGAACCCTCATTGTTTTTTTGTCATAAGCAGTTTCCGTGTTACAACAATTTTGAATTTACTACTCTTCAACGTTATGCTCGCAGACCTCCCCTCCTGTATCACTTTTTTTTCGAAGAGCCGGTAACAAGCTCGGTTTTTTTCCCGAGTTCTGTCTCCACACAATTTTCTATTTATCACTTACCATTTGAAAATAGCAACTCACGAGCACACTTCATGAACAAACGTCTAGGCGTTAGTGAAAACTGCAAAGTCTAATGTAGGCTAACTAGCAAGTTAGTTACCGTATTAGATTGTTTGAGAGCATGGTGTATACAGACTTTCATTCGTGCAACTGAATATAAACATAATTGTGTCTTGTGAAAGTCATCCGAGGGAGCGCGAAAATATAATTTTTAGGGGGTTTGTGCTGTTAAATAGGGAGCTTAAGCAACGAGGGCGCCAACGCCGACACTGGCAGAGAACAAGAGTGAATACAATAGCTGCACGTTGGAATGCACCGTGCGGGCCGACTGCACGCCGTCAACTTGAAAATTACATTGTGAAAAGCTCGATAGGGCGTAAGCACGTCAATTGACGTCAAACTAGTCAATTTCACTCCAAGGTCTCGTGTTCAAGAAATGTGTGAGCATTTTGCACGTGCAAACAGTGTTCACGAAGAAATTATTTTCATTTGTGGGCGCTTTGGGATTTGATTTATGCCATTATGGAAATATTCACACTTTCGTGATTCGAAAGCGAGATTTGGGTTTTTTTTACGCAAACATGCATAAGGCCTATTTTGAAGTTTTTATGACTACAGGAACGACAAACACGTAAGTTTGTCAATCTTCGTTTACCTTTGAGAAGAAACACTTGAATCTTTTCTCTCAACAAATAGTAACTCGAAAGAGAGAGAAAGCAAACTAGCCATATGAGCAATCAAAAAAAGCAAGAACTGAAAATGCTTAAGCTCCCTAACTGATTAGTTGCTGTTCGTTTCCTTTTTTTAAAATCTTCTTGCAATTGAGCAAAAGACGGCTGAAAATTCAAAATTTTTTACTCTGATTTTAGTTTTTAACTAATTATCATGGCTTCCATGTAGTCTCATTATTCTCGCTCTAGTCCTGTCCCGTCCTAAGCCCCTTCATTAGGGACTTTACGCAACAAAAACAGCAACACCGACGGCTTCAAAAAAGCAATTTTTTTTGCTGTTCCTTTTCAACCATGTTTGGCTCGTTTGCCCTCTCTTTTGTCCTAGTGACGCTTTGTGAACAGAAAAAGATTAAATTTCCCTATCAAGCTTATTTATTTAAGTTCCATATGAAAAATAGATAATAATACTTATTTTCGAAAATAAAGCCTTTTCTCGCCGTTCCTGTTACATTTTTTAGACTTGAAGCGTGCAACGATGACGTAGCAGGTGGCATATGACGTAGCACAAGGCATGAAGCAGAGACAATCTTTGTTATCTCAAAAAATTCAATTCTGGCTACAATAGTCACATTGCTTTAACTTTAATCAATGAATTATTCCCTTGAAAATGTTTGAAGTAAAAATTTCAAGACAATTTTAAACAGAAATGAAATTTTTCAATTAAAAACCACATAACTTACTGCTGCTACGTCACAGGTTACCAGTCCCCGGCCTGCTCGGTCAACATTTACATTCCGATCATTTTTTGATTAAAAAGCTTGAACATTTTCTTTGGTTAATCGAATTCTGAATTCATAGATGACAACAGTTTTAATCTAAAAACTAAAAATATAAGCTTGATAGGGACTTCAAAGCTTCCTGCATAAAGATAAAAGATGATTGAGAAGGTTTTTTGTTTATAGTTCCCGTAGTCGTAAGAACTTCAAATTTAAGCTTTCCACGGTGTAGTTTTCAAGTCGACGGCGTGCAGATGACCCGCACAGTGCATTCCAACGTGCAACTATTGTATTCACTATTGTTTTATACTGCCGTCGTTAGCGTCGCCGTCTTCGTTGCGTAAACTCCCTAATATTCCCTCCCTGCGTAAGGCAGGGTTCATTGACTACCAAGAAAAAATTTACGTTAAGTGCGGCTAACGATGCAACATTGTACGCAATGGAAGAATTGCACTGTGTAGCCACCTGGATCGGAAACTGTTGCTCGCAACGTTGCGCGAAGAAGAAACAGATTCTATTCCTGCAACATTGCATGCAACTGTTTCACCGTGTGGCTACACGAAGGGTTTCAGTTGAACGCAACGTTTCATGCAATGTAAATTGCACCGTGTAGCCACGCCTGTAGCTTTTCTGATACAGCTTTACACTTACGGCCACACAATTATGCCGCACATTCCTGTTGCTCCAACAACAATAGATAGTGTCCTCCAATTACGAATGAAGTAGGCAAGTCCTCCAAGAGTGAGCAGAGAGAACACCCACGAGAACCAGAATACGGTTCCACCTACATGGCGGTGACGCTTTCCTACATACTCTGTGATTATCACAAACATTGGCATCACGGCACCACCTATGGTGAAGGAACCCTCAAGGGTCAGTTGAGGAAAAAGGTTTAGTTTTGTTTTGGGCATCACAGCACCACCTATTGTAACGAAAAACCTCAAGGGTCAGTTCGGAAAAAAAAACTTTTTACAGGTTGTGTTTTGTTTTGGGCATCACGGTACCACCTATGGTGAAGGAAATCCTAAAGGGTCAGTTTAGGAAAAAGGTCTTATTTTGTTTTGGGCATCACGGCACCACCTATGGTGAAGGAACCCTCAAGGGTCAGTTGAGGAAAAAGGTTTTGTTTTGTTTTGGGCATCACAGCACCACCTATTGTAACGAAAAACCTCAAGGGTCAGATAAGGAAAATAATACTTTTAATAGGTTTTGTTTTGGGCATCACGGCACCACCTATTGTTAATGAAAACCTCAAGGATCAGTTCAGGACTTTTTACAACATTTACTTCAAGACATTCAGTTTTAGATGAACGAGCCTTCTAGCAGTTCTGTTAGCTGGAGATTGTCATGGACTGGACTGGTGCTTTATCCGGCTAAGAATTGACAGCGCTAAACTGGTAATCATTGGAAGAACAGTGTTTGTGAGCTTAGTTCGCTTAACAAGAAATGTGACTGTCAAGCGTGGAGTCCCGGATTCGATCCCCGGCCTTACCGAGGGTTGAACATTTGTGCGGCCATCTTTCGCCACACCGTTCGTGCACAAGGACGCTAAGCCGTTGGTCTCAGCAGTTAATCTTCATTCTTTTAAAGAAAAAAAAAACAAAAAGAAGAGAAGGACTTACAGAATTCCAACACACAGGCTTTAAAAAATCATAGCTCAGAAAAAGCCAAACAGAGTTGTATACACTTTACTACTAAAAGTGTCAGCACTATTCTTCAGAGAAGCCAAAAAAATGGACTCAAGAAATAAATCAGGTTTTACAACTTTTTTAAAATGGAAAGACGTTTATTGCACAAATCTACTAGTTTCAAGGACTTTTCATTTCAAATATGTTCATAAAAGACGAGCAACTAACACATTTCTCTATAAATGCAACCTAGTTACAACAGAACTCTGCACCTTCTGCAAAAGAGAACCAGAGAGTCTTATCCATCTGTTTCTAACATGTGCATTAACCAAATCCTTTTGGTCTGTTTTAATTAATTGGATAAGCCAAGTTTCTAGAAATATCGAACTAGGCTGTGTACAACTTTTAGAACTAAGCATGTGTGACACACCTGTCCAAAATTTGATCTTACTTTGTGCTAGACAATTTATTTTTCATTGCAAGGGTATAAAAAACCTGAAATAACGCGTTTTATACAAAAATTGATTAAAGAACCTTTACAGTTTAGAAAAATCTGCTGCCAAGAAAGACGGAAAACAGACTCATGTTATAAACAATAGAAACCTTTTTTCACTAATACCTGATATTGCACAATTTCCCCTTTTTTATTTAATTATTTTTTCTTTTTTACAAAGTATTCTTGTTTACAAGTGTATATAGAAACCACCAAGGGAGTGACGGCTTTCCCATCACACATGTCCCAAATGTAGGGAATAAATAAATGAATAAATAAATAAATAAACAAACAGAAAAAGGAATAAAAAAAAGAGTAAGCTGTGTCGGTAAATAACAAATAACACATAATTCATTTAACACGTAATTTGAAAAAGTACAAAGATACATGGTGCACACAAACTGACTTTGATAAATGACAACAGTAAGAGTTGTTTTTCTTCTTGCCCCACCCTAGCTATAGCACTGCTTTAGAATGGCACACACCTTTGCATATCCCCACCATCAGGCGTAGCAGAGCAAACAGCCAGTAAACTTTTGGGAACGAACTCAAAAAGCCAAAAAATGCCATGGCAAACATCAATAGTACCAGTTTCTTTCTTCCAAACTTGTCTGCTAGAAATCCTCCAAGAAGAGCGCTTATTATCCAACCTCCAAAAACGAGTGACGAAGACAGACTAGCAAGAAATGTGGTGCGACACACCAGATCGAACTAAAGGATAGAAATTTGAAAAAATTTCAACTTCAGGTTTAATAGTAAAAGAAACAATAATGATGCGTAAAAACTGTTAATGAAAGGGAGAATGCGGAGGAGAAACAAAGAGAGAAACATGGACACTCGTTTTTAACAGTTTAATTAATTAACGGGTTGACTGACTGATTGATTTGATAGATTTAGCAAAGACACGTGACTTCTGTTTTGCGTGCGCGCGAAAAGCTCGAGGTATAAATAAAGCTGACGCACACTTGGGGTAAAACCCTGAACTGTTTGCTCGCGAGGCTGTTTGCTCAGCTTGTTCCACACGTGTGCGGCAAAATTTAAGTGAGATTTTTGCCTCGCGAGCTCGAGTCTCACTAAAATTCTGCCGCACACATGTGGAACAAGCTAAGCAAACTGCCTCGCGAGCAAACAGCTCAGCTCTTTACCTCAAGTGTGCGCCGGCCTTAAAGCGTTGCGAGCACACGCGCGATAAGACGGGATTTTGATGTTTTCGCGTTGCGCGCGGGACCTTGAGCAGTGCGAGCGAACGTAAACAGAAGTCACACTATCGTCACGTTGTCTTTGGTGAATCTATCTATTCTTTGATTTCGTGGTTAACTGATTGAATGGTTGATTTGCTGGTTTACTGATTAATTAATTGATATTGACCTCATATTATCGACTAGTTGCATTGATTGATTAACTAGTTGGTTCGTTTCTCTAATTGCCCTCCGTTTGTTTTACAAATTATCGGTGGCACTACTTTCGTCTCACGCGAGCAAGAATCAAAATTAACAATTTTCATGTGCGCAAAGTCTTGCAAAACAAAAATTAAAGGAAATAATAATTTGTCTCCTGTATCATTAATTTTACTCAGATGAGTCCTTGTCATATTTCGAAAAAATCACCTGTTTTTTGGCCTAATTCTCAAAGAATTGCTCCATTTAGAACAAAAGACGCGTTCTTTTTTTCGAGATTTTGACTCGGCCTCAATCTAATATAATATTTGATTGGCTTAGTGACTACTTACTTCAGTTACAATGGAGGTGAATTCTTTGGTAAATTCCCATTCACTGCGATTCATGCTACAGCGACTCTTGTAATAGGCATCTTTTGGCGTGAATGCTCCCGGCTGAGTACATTCAGTACTGTTTGCGACACACTGCCACTTGGGTTCTGCAGCGATGAACGTCATAAGCAGCGTCTGGTAGCCGCTGACAAACCATTCCAGGACGCTCAGTAGACAAATAAGGCGAATTTGGTAATGCCCAAAGCTTCCGATCTCCTCCAAAAGATCGTCAACTGTATAACCCTTTTTCTCTGTAAGTATTGAAAGGCAGAGAAGAAGTTATCGCAGAAATAAAGCAGCAAAGGTAACCATAACGATTAACATAGACATAGTGATAGTTATAACCACTGTAACAATAACCGCAACCGTAACGATAACCCTAACAATAATCATAGCCACAGCCATACTCTTAATCCTGGTTCACACTTGTGAGATTAGCACAAGCACACGCACAAGCATAAGGAACCAGTGTTCAACACGTGAAACAAGAAAATGAAAAGTACGCATGCGCATTGCTGTCTTTTTCCATCACTCTGTGGTGTCTTGGGGTGTTTTCTTTTATGAGAAATTGATTGAAGCGGAAAACCACCCAAAACACCATAGATGGAAAAAGACAACAACTCAGGGTACTTTATGATATTCAGTTAGTTTAAATAACGTTTCGAATCCCATACATTTATTTTACAGATACAGAGATAGTTTGGGCTACCTGTGGTGAATACGGAGTAAACAGATTCCATGCAACCTCGTTCCCAGGGCCCTTTCCTCCCCCCCCCCAGTCGAGAGAAAGTACCCGGCTTGTCACGTGTTACCAGTAGCAAATTACTGAAGGTGCGGGGAAGGGTGTTTGAAGAGATTTTGGCACAAAGGCAAACTTTTTTCCTCAGGGGGAGGGAAGAAAACCTCCTGTACAAAGGTACTTTCTCTCGACGGGGGGAAGAGGAAAGGGCCCTGGGAACGAGGTTGGATTCCATGCTCCTTAAAAGGTCATGCATAAATTCTGCTTGGGGTGCGTTCGTTTAGAATTTCATGGAATGAAAACTTTATCCGATTCGCGTGGTTGTTATTCTTGCGAAGTTCGGAATAAAACATTTGCCAGTGATAAAAATCTTATCAATTTCAAATTTGAAATAGGTATTTCATCGCCCTGACAATCAAGAAGAAGTTTAAAAAAATATTCTAATTAATGCGGAGTAGTTGGAATAGACTCAAACACTGCAATTTGTAGGGGATTACAAAACCTTATCAGCATTTGATCGGTAGCAGTAAGTTGCTAAGGCTGTAACAACACTTATGTACTTGTCAACTGTATAAACAAAAACACACCGCAGTTACCAGGATTTATGATTAAAATATGAAAAGCGCCACAAAGCACCTGTTTCAGCAAGTTTTATTCACTTCACCTGACGAAGGCAATATAGGCTCGGTTACCGAAAGCTAGTATCTATACCTTCATACATTCTATCACTCAGTGTTAATTGGTAAACGTTTTATAGATGTTTTAGACTTGTCACGGCAAGTGTTAATCATCTTAATTCTATAAACTTGTAAAAATGCGATGCTGGCTGCACATTTTGGATCAGGGGATTACTATGACGGATCAGTGTCCGTCGTTTTGTTGGAAAATGTAAAATCAGAGCTTTATATCTTTGTCTTATCAGCAGTGTATCAGCCACTATAACTTCCCAGACCTATAGTTGTTTACTCTTTCATTCATTCATTCATTCATTCATTCATTCATTCATTCATTCATTCATTCATTCATTCATTCATTCATTCATTCAT
>JAOBAT010117146.1:0-13859 GCA_026413305.1 Hydrozoanthus tunicans
AACAAAATGCCAACTTCAGTGAAAAAGCAAAAATTTAAGGACTTTTTAAGGACCATGACTGATTTTTGTAAAATTTATGGACTTTTAAGGTTTTTGAGGACCCGGACGAACCCTGTACAGGTCAGTGTAAATGCGCACATTTTTCTTATATAGGAAGAATAATTTTTGTAAAAACGTCCGACTGGAAATCGGCCAAAATTTAAGAACATGACCCGAGTTTGAGGAGTGATCGACCAATTTACTTAAAGGCACAAAACCATGAATTCATTCATTTGATTTTTTTAACGCAGAACCAGTTGCTGAAACCCTATAAAGATTAAAGTGACCGTTTTTGTTCCTCGTTAAAAATTAGAAATGATTAATGGTGTTATTATTTTTAACTTCAGTATAAACAACGACGATGATAAAAAAAACAAAGTAAACAATTGAATTTCCGGCCAGTATTTCCAAAGGCAATGGGTGGATTTTTCATCCAATAATGTTTTTAAAAACAACGAGTTTGAGCAACGGGTATTGGGAATCAAAATTACCCGTAATTTCTATGAAGGCGGGCCTTTCATGCACTATCAATCAAGGAGTAAAACAAACAATCTATTCATGTACTTTGTCCATCTCTGGCCATGGGTCAACCTTGCCGCTCGAAAGATCAATAATAACTAATTTGTTTCCGTGTCTGTTGCACGACACTTTGTCGTTCTGAAATTTGTTAACGAGCACAGTAATACAATCGCGCGGACTCGAAATATCTTCACGGAAAACTGAAAATACTTGCGTGCAGCCGTTATGATCTTAAAAGCACTTTTATCTTTGGTTAATCTACCACGACTTTATCTGCTGGGGAATCAAAAATTGGCAGCATTTTTAATTTCTTGGCAACATCGCTCAAATTTTTGAATAGGCGCAGTCGCAAGAAGCTTGCCGAACGGCAACAATGTCGTCTTTAGTTATCCTTTCAACATTTTTCGATCCAGTAGGATGCAGAACCTAATATACATTACCGGTACATAGTTACCAGCTACACTAGAAAAAAATTACGTAAGGTAACTTTAACAGGTCACAGCATTAAAAAGACACAGCTATCAGTAAAATTTATTATGAGTAAGGGAGATGTATTTTATCTGAGCATTATAGTCATTTTATAGGGGGGGGGTTGGGGACACTTTTTTCAAAATGTCAAAAGCATATAATTTCAATACTAAGAGAAGAAGGAAGGGGCAAAGGTGAGGATGGAGCTCAGCCAGGGCAGGGAAAATGATTCTGAAACTAAAACCCGAAGCAAAGGCGGGATGGAGCACAGATTGGGCGGGACTCATGTTTCTCATGCCAAAAACCCGAATCGAGGAGGGGGGGGGAGAAGCTTAGTAGGAGACTCAGAAATTGGAACTGAGTCAAAATTTTAGTAAACAAGTTTCAGTCGATACTCGTGACACGTAATCAGGCCTTTTAAAAAAAATGAAGTACACAAATGTAAACAAACTGACCCAATTTATTTGTCACACTTTATAAATTGTCTCTTCTACTTACATTATATACAAAACAGAGCAAATGTAAATCAGCTTTAGCATTCTTATCTACTTTACGTTTCCAAAAACGACTTCAGCCTCAACTCGGCAACTTCGTCGGCACGTCTGTAAAAAATGTTTGAAGTAAAATGAGATTGGATAATAAGGGAAATGGTGAATATAAAGGAAGGAAAATCGAGGACTGTATCTCCACTGACCTCACTAAACTGTTGGCTCTAGATTATCTTGAGCGGTTCAACATTTGAAGACAGAAAATTAAAAACTCAACTGCTTAGTTTGAACTATCTTCCTCTGGAATAGAAGTGCGACGCTTCTTGGCCGTGAACAGGCTAACTGGTGTACAAGAATAACTTTGCAGAAAGCTGAAAAACCCAACTGGCTTTGAATTCAATGAAATGAATGAATCAATCAAATGAATGAATGAATGAAGGAATGATTGTACGAATGTATGAATGAACGAATGATTAAATGAATGTCCGAATGAATTAACGTACGAACGAATGCATGTATATATGAATGAACGAATGAATGAATGGATGAATGAAAAGAATGAAATGAATGAATGAATGAAAAGAATGAAATGAATGAATGAATGAATGGATGGATGGATGAATGCAATGAATGAAATGAATGAATGAATGGATGGATGAATGAAATGAATGAAAAGAATGAAATGAATGAATGAATGGATGAATGAAATGAATGAATGAATGAAATGAAATGAAATGAATGAAATGAATGAAATGAATGAAATGAATGAAATGAATGAAATGAATGAATGAAATGAAATGAATGAATGAATGGATGAATGAATGAAGGAATGAATGAATGTACGAATGAATGAATGAATCAATGTGTGAATGAAAGAATATATGTATGAGTGAATGATTGTATGAAAATGAAAAGCCGACACCCAGTTGAAGCAGCGAAACTCAGTAGCAGAATTTTTCAAAATGTTAAAAAAGTGCCGAGAAAACTGGAATGCTTGATTTTTTAAATAATTTTATTATGTATTAAAAAAATGAATCCGTCCCTTAGTAAACAGTCCAACTCTATTTAAGCACAAGTGTTTACTTACATACTTTGATTTTAGTTTTCTACTCTGAACATTGACATTTTTCATTTCTTGTTATTTATTCATCAATTATTGCATGCCATTCTTTGCATTCAACCTTGATTTTGTTTTTTTTTCATAGAATTTAGCTTTGTTATCCGTAAACCTATTGCTATCTTATCATTGTGTCATTGGTGAATAGTTTTCCAACGATTTTATTAGCACGTATAACGAAGTAGCGAAAGTAGTTTGACCTGACGATGTTGTCGTGATGACAACGAAACGTTGTCAAATCTTGAGCGTTCTTACTAAATTCTCTTTCAAAAGTTACGTTCGTTAAGGAAATAAATGAGTGGATGAACAAACGAATGAATGAAGGAGTGAATGTAGAAAGAAAGGAGTGAATGAATGAAGGAAGGACGGATGGAAGAAACAAGCATGGATGGGGGAAGGATGGATGCCGAAATGGGAAGGTAAATTACCGAATAAATGAACTGATGGATGATTGTATGCGTGGACAGACGTTTAGCCAATTAAATAAAGAGTAAAAAAATGATTAACATAGAAGTTAAAAATGGAAAGATAGAAAAAAACTGGAAAAGAAAAGAAGGAAAATGTGTTCTCCTAGCTAACTGTTACTTCGATTCTGCTTATCTTGCCGGAGCGATGTAAATAAATAAATAAATAAATAACCATCCAAACATCGTCCAGGCACCCTAGGATAAACCACGTGTGGACTAGACTAGAGTCCTGTGCTTGCTTGCGATTGGTTAAGCGTATCAGGCGAGGATCACGCAATCCTCGACCCTGATTCCGTAGAGCCACATGCAGCTTTCGACTACCTATTTTTTTTCTGAAGCTAAACAACGTTTAGAACGTGAACCATACATTATATTCATATCAAAATACATAGCACTAATGTGCGCACAGCACGAGGTAGCTGATGACTCGAAAGTGCAATACTGTAATACCAACAGAAGTGGAATAACCGCTGACAAATACATTATAGTAACGTGACACACCTCTGGCTTCTTATACTGTCTTGCAGGCTCAGCAAGGTTGTCTCTAGCTCGCCCCCAGTGACGTCATATTGAGAGGGAAACAAGTGGCTCGTCGAGGCTTCAGATGATTGAAACCTGGCTTTCTGGGGGGGAAAGGAAAGTGCATAAAAGGTCTTGTTGTGTGTGTTGAAAGTCTAAGCTACCTACTACAACTAGGGCGGCCTCAGCCTAGCTACACGCCTTGAAGCCAATCAGCATGATTTGTCATGCAGACTGCAAGCTTGACAATGTTGGCCGCAACTACTTTTCTCTAGTCGGGGGTGTCTAGATGAATCTTAAGGTCTCCCGGGACGGCGTTTGCCGTGAGTAGGCTACAGTAAAATAAAGTAGTGCACAGCACTGGTCAACAGTGTGTGTCAGAGCTAAGGCAGTTAGTGAAAACCAGTCGATTATTATCTTAAACCGTTGAGCAAGTTTTTTATTAAGTTCTGGAGTCGAGTTCCCGTTTCGCCCGCTCCCCGCATCAATATATTTTTGGGGAAAAGCAGTATTAGTATATATATGCAAAAAAATAATCGAACCATTTCAAGCATTCCCTAAGCGCCTTTATCAATTGACTAAAGTAATCAAAGGGCGAGTTTAAAAGCATTAATTGATGTTACTGGCCTGGCCACAAGCCAAAGATTCTAGATAGTCGTTTCTTCAGAGCCAAATCCTTGCTCGAGCTAAAGTGCAGGCTCATTAAGCCCACGTTTATCACCGGTTTCTGTACCAGGGCTTGGTTGAGACAGTTGCAAATTTCCAATTGTCAGCGGCCGTGACCCTTAGACAGTACTGAAAAGTTTACAGATCATATAACTTGCAAAATGCAGTCTCCATTGCAACTAACTGATACGGGTTCAATTTGTCCTGCAATAAACGTATATGTCCGAGCAAAGTCATGTTTGACCGTACAACGTGTCCGGCGCCTGCCCGGCCGTTATTTCGAGCCCTGTGTACAACGGTAAGCGGAAAAGAGTCTTCGATTTTCCCTGGACTGGGCACTAATCCATCGCAGGTTAGCCCCCAGAAGAAGCTGACACTCATTTATACAGCTGAGTCGACTGGAACAAGTTGGGTAAAGTGTCTTGCTCAAGGACACAACACAGTGGTCTGACCGTGGCTTGAACACGCGACCTTAGGATTACGAGTCGAACAAGCTAACCGTTCGGCCACTGCGCCGCAGACTACCAGTAACAAAGTTCACAGTAAATTAGTTTAAGTAGAAGTTAATCTTGGTAGCACTGTAGCGCTAGTAATAAATAAACTGACAGCAATTGTGCACATGTTAGATTGAACATTAATGTTGCCGTAAAAACAACTCAAATTGGCAGTGAAGGGCTAGAAACAATTGTATCCTTGAGCAGTTTTTAATTTTGATGGAGTTAGAGCTAGGATCACAGTTAGAATACACAACAATAGATTAGCTGGACTTACCTTCCCAGACTGGAGAACTTCGGCTTTTCGTTTTTGTCCCATCGAGAAAATATACGACAACGGACTCTTTTCTTCTTCTATCTGCGATCTATCGAGGAATTCATCGAACCTGCAAAGAAATAAATCGTTTTTAACCTGCGGTCATATTCTGGTCGTCCTGGATGAGATTGCAGAAAATCGGTGGAGAATCTTCCAAGATTCGCCAACATTCGCTGGTGCTGAAAATTGACTTGTGGCAAAAATAGCGTAGATAAGCGGATCAACACACATAGGAATGTTTTACAAGCTTTGTTGATGTTATTATCTCTATTGTTACTATATAATAATAATAATAATAATAATAATAATAATAATAATAATAATAATAATGGTAATAATAGTAATAATAGTAATAATAATAATGGTAATTATTATTATTACTATTATTATTTATTACAAATATCTTTATTATCGTTACTATTATCATTATTGACAAAACTGGAATAAATGCATGTTTCTGTCAATGTAATCATCTTCAGACAGGTCAAACTCTGATATGCTGTGGTTAACCAAAGGAAAGCGTAATAGAAACTGATAATAAGAAAACAAAACTGCCCCGAGTGGGAATCGAACCCACGACACCCCGATCACAAGACAAGTACTCTAACCAATGAGCTATCGAGGCCGCCTTTGGTATGTTACAGCACGTCAGAGGTGAACTTTCTGGAGAAAGTTACAGCACTTCGTCAGTGTTATTAATCCGTTAGAAGCAATGGAAATTACGCACCTCTGAGATTGTATCTTGGAATTTTCAAGCTCTTTCATCAAATTATCGCGAGTGTCTCGTACATCTGAAGGCAGGACGCGACTACAAGACGGAGGTTCTTCTGATCGACGAGTTCTTTCTAACACCTCTGCAAAGTACAACAAAAAAGATTTATGAGTTACACCGCAAGAAACTCGAGTGTTCCCTGATAAGGGGCGGGAGTGGGGAGTGCATGGGGTAGGTGCGGGTTTTTTGGGTGGGGAGGGTATGGGGTAGGTCCGAGTTTGGGGTTGGGGGGGAGTAAAGAGTAGAAGTGTGGAGGGGATGGGGGTGTTGGCTTTGATGTACAACGTTCTTAGTTTGATCCTCTGTCACTCCAGCATCAAATGCGACTTTCCAACGCCAACGATCTGTGAAAATTTATTCACCCACCAAAATTGACCCGAGGGGGGATCGGTGGTAGCTCAGTTAGTTATTAACAAACTTGCTTTGGAACGGAGATTTCAGTTTTTATTGCGTCTTTTTAAGACCCGCATTACTTATGCACTTGCCAAATTGCTCCACGGGGAGTGGAGAGGGAATTTTCAAGTTCAGTGGTGGATCAGGTGTAGCTCGGTTGGTTATTAGTATGCAGGCTTTGAAACGGAAGCCTCCAGTATTTATTGCTACTTTCTAGTGACCCATGTAACTTCATATACCCATCAAAACTATTCCAAGGAGAGAAGGAGCAATTGATTCTAGTTCCAGCATCTACTGCGAGTACCCTTTGTCAGTACGGCTTTATGTACCTACCAATATTATCCCGAGGGGGCACGAAGACGATTCTTACGTTAAACGCTGGATCCGATGAAACTTAGTGGGTAAATGTGCAGCCAAGAGAGTAAGATTTCTGGTTTGATCCCGGATTACTTAAGTTACTGCTAAGACTTGCACCTAATTCGTGCATGTTATGAAAGTTAACTTGATGTGAGAGGGAGGAGTTGGGACAACTTGTTAAAAGTTCATTTTCTCAGGTTGAAACCTTTCTTTCGTTCGCTCCTGTTGGCTCGCAAGGGACCTTCTCTACGACGTGAAATTTGTATCTCCAAAAGCCCGTGAATATCCTCAATGAGTAACAACATTATGAAATATAATATAGTATAACATTGTATGTTAAAACACAATACAATAACATGATAACAAATTGTACTTTTCTTACACCCAAACTGAGAGCCTTACCAGCAAGTTTTTCTTCAACTTCCAAAACGGAGTCGTGAAGTTTATCGTTTCTTGATTTTTTAGGTTTTTGCGAGTCCACTCTGGAAAGCAGAAAGAGAACAACAGAGTAAAAGAATTTTAAACGAAAGTTTTTGTAAGCTCGTGGCAAAACCCAAATATACTTTTACTATACTTTTCGTTGAATTAAAATATAACAGCTCCAGGCACATTATAGATAACGGGCGAAGTCTTTTTCTTATGACCTGTAAAATAACTGGAAATACAAATGTATTTTGGGTATTGGCTAACGGTCTTAAACATGGACAAAAAAATGACCGGAAATGGAATGGGGCGGGGGGTAATTGCCCCCCATAGCTTTTGAATCGGAATATTTCTATTGTTTTTAATTTATTAAGATGGAAACAAAGTTAAAACGTGTAGCTTTGTTACCACCTTAAGACAGTGCCTTTTACTCATATTTCCTGATAATCGATCTCTTTACTCGCTCGTTAGTTTGGATTTAATGTATCAAAGATTTTACTTGTCAAAAAGTAAGTACCATAATTATCATATTTTGTACTTTAACGAGATCCATTTAATTTTTTCTTCTTAAAATAGCGACCCCCAAAAGACGCAGCCTTTCTAGAATGATTTTTGCTTGCATCCACAACTGTCCAAATTTGAAATATGGCTGTGTACAAACGCATTGTGGGTAGACATCAACAGCTTTTATTTCCGTAACATAGAACTCTCTTGAGAATCACTTACCTTCGTCTTTGCAAGACCCTTAAATTTTCGATCTTTGACTCGTTTGCAGAGTCCTTCCATAAGGATGGTGGGGTAAACTTCTGCCGGTCAATATCAAAGTAATGCACGGTAGTTTGATTATAAGAAGGGTCATTGTGCAATGACGTCAGCAAAACGTGCACACACGCATCCAGAATTTCAGGCCAGGGAACCTGAGAAGCGTTGAGGGAGGGGTCGGGTGAGAGGAAGTTCAACTCTTCCAAAGATCGCTTTGTTCCTTCAAGGATCCTCTCCACTCTAATATGAAATCAAGATATAGATCTTTTTAGTGTGATTAAACGGAGGGTGATAGAAGAAAACGAAACAGAGCTGCACTTGAAAATATCTTAAATATACAAGCAATACCCGCACAGAAAAAACCGCGATGGCCTAAATAGGCCTTATGCATGTTTACGTCAAACTAGTGAATTTCACCCCAAGCCTCGTATTCAAGAAATGGGTGTGAGCATTTTGCACGTGCAAACCGTGTTCACGAAGGAATTCTTTTCATTTGTGGACGCTTTGGGATTTGATTTATGAAAATATTCACACTTTCGTGACTCGAAAGCGAGGCTTGGGGGTGTTTGACGTAAACATGCATAAGGCCTATTGACGTCATTCTTTTATTCATTCATGTTTTTGAACACATGATACCAGCAAATCAGTGCATGCGCATAAATATGCATCTAGCTTTTTCTCTAATTTTCATTTCTCACTTACCGACTCAGTAGAGAAGCCGATTTCCCTGCTAACTTGCTTGCGTATTCAAGGCACAAACTGCTTTCTGAGTCCCACGTGCCTTCAAAATTAATAAAAACTATTGACAACGTCTAATCTTTTAATTACCGTAACAACCACCACGTCTTTAAAAAACAAAAAAAACTAAATACTAGTTTATTTAACTTTTATGAAGTTGATTAAAAAAATAGCTTTTAATTAGTAATATCTAATTATAGAACAAATGCTATTTTTGCTAGATATAGTTGGAATGTTGTGTTTAATCCAGTGTGTGAGAAATAATCCCAGAGGAAGAACCATTGCACGCGGATTCTACAGTAAATCCATTCTCATTAATCTCATCTATTTGTTTATTCGTTGTTTATCATTCTTATTACTCTTCATTATTATTTTTCTTATCATCATTATAGTTTAATATTATGAATTGTTACCATATTTACATTTTTATGGCAACAAAATCCTGCCGAACACGTAAGCGAAAAACTTTATATTGCAGAAGAAATTACTGAATCACAAGTTGAAGGCTCAAAAAAAATTCTGAGTCACTGACGGGAATCGAACCCGCAACCCTCTGATTACCAGTCAGATGCTTTACCCACTGAGCTACAGAGACTCAAATTAGGGGCCGAGTCACTGGTTGAGTTCTTGTCTATTCCCACTTGAGATACGTCTCGCAAACTGCTCGCTCGATATGTCCAATAGTGCGTTGATACTTGCGCTTCTATTATCAAATGGTAGTCTGAATCTTCAACTATTTAATATCCAAGATTCAGATTACCATTTGATAACTTTATATTGCAAATATCTTACCGTCTTCCGCTGCTTGAGGCAGAGGGGGGAGTTGCAGTGACAAGACTTTGTCTTCAGCCAGCTGTTGAAGCATCATGGGACTGTTCCACGTTGCTGATGGAAGGTCTTTAATACAACCAGATAAAAAGAGATAAGTTTGCTTGTGAACAGCGATCGACTTAACTGGCAACAACACGATGCGAGGTCTATTAGGACTATAGAGATCGAGCAAACAAGGTTATCAAGAAGTTCTTTGCATGGATTCAGTTTTAGGTCAGTAGTAGAGAGCAAAGGAAAGCAGGCAAGAAACTAGTACAACTCCTCCCCGGCCCTGTATGGGACGTTATTGGACCTATGTTCGGCCAATCAGCGCGCTAGTGGCCTTATAATTTTGACTTGCCATATAATAAATACATATAATAAACAGCAGCCTTCCAATAGCTTATACTATCTGCAGGCTGGTTTATACATCTATTATGCTTTTCTTCATAAGAACCAAGTAGAGTTTAAGTTGAAAGTTTAATAGCCTTAAATTCAGACGTCATCTTCACATGCTCAATACACCGGCCTCTAGAGCTAGGAAAAAGCACCTCTAATCATTCAACGTTTCAAAGGTTAACAGAAGAGGCAGGTAAAACACACTAACCAGCATTTGAACCGCTAAACTCTTGTATTGGCCATGAGACGTCGCACAGCTGCTGTGACGTCAGCACAGCCAGTAAGTGATCGAGGACACCATGATAGAGGTCTACAACTGCTTCTGGGCACTTGGTGGAAACAAACACATAAAGTACTTTCTTATTGAAAAAGTAAAAAAAATCAGTTTATAGGTATTCATCACTAACCTGTAAAGAAAACCCAAAGATTTGGTGAGACAACCACGAGCGTTCACTTTGCCTGCGATTAAGCTTTCCACAAGCGATCACGTGAGAGGGGGGCTAGGGTTCCTCACTCTTTCCCGCCCCAATCCCTTTCTCCCTTGATGTGCGAGGAGAGCCTGTGCACAGGCTAGTGTTCTCTCATTTGAAATGTTGAAATAAGGGACCATTACAAACTTCGGGGATTTCTTACAAACCTGCCAACTCGCTCGAAACACTCAAATGTTATTTATACCACCTTAAAAAATTTTGTCGATTGGAATGTTCTGAAAACCAAAACCTCCGCAAAGAAATCAAAGTTAAAGTTTCCCTTTTTCAGTTATAAAATTTAGTCGCATCCTTCTCTTTGCATCCTCCAAGTTCCCCTGAAATACTCGAACTTATCAGCATTTGCATCACATTTGCATCGCATTTTTTTTCTACGTCGCCGTTTTCAAAGTGCCTAACACATAGTTATAGTTATTGTCATTTTATTTAGCGCATTTTTTCTTTAAGTTTCTGGTTTCTTTATTACCCAAAATTTTCTGGTTTCTTTATTAACTGTTATTGATTGTATTTATTAAAAAATAAAATTAAATATTTAAAAAAAAACACGCTCGAAATATAAGAGATAAAAAGTGGACACGTAAAAACATGGCGACGACAGTTCACCTTTATCAAATGTACAGTATATTATTGAAAGTTCGGTAACATTAGTATGAAAACTAAAAAATGGCACATAAAGAAATGAAAACGAAAAGAGTGAACAAAACCTAAATGTAAAAAATTTTTCTTATCGCTAAATCGTTAATTTCTGAATCTAAGTTGTCTCTGAAGGTTCGGACCCTTAACCTTAAATGGAGGTGAAATGTTAACGCTTTTTTTGCTTAACCTTTTCGGTGGAACTGGGGTTATCAGGGCGTTTACTAGAGTGGAGAATTAACTTGATACTAGGCGTTAGATAGAGGAAACTTCTTACCTGTTGTTCAAGGCTCGCTTTTCTTCGAATGGCCAAATCCTCGTAGAGAGGAGTGGTGAAATGTAACGCGACAGCTGAACGGCGAAACAAACAATGGTCAAGTAAACGACACCTTTAAGGTTCTAAAGGCTCCTGAGATTAGACATAAAATAGTGAAGAAATTTGGTAAATATCGATAGTTATGTACATTGGCTGCACTGAGTTACTTAGCAATGTGTAGTTTATTTGTTCAAGTGTGACCTGTGCGATGCTTAGGCAACCTTCACACGCGCGTTGAAGGTCACCGTCAAAAGACGTAATCATTTACAAACACTGTTTTAAAGTGCATTTAACCCTAACAACTTTTTGGGGTCAAATCTTTTCATATATAATTCAAAGTACTTCAGCGAAAAAACTTTCGAAGTTTGGTCAAATTGTTTTTATCAAGGATGACTCAAACTAGCAAAATTTTCCAACATCTTTGTTCACGACCGCGTTTTCGGGGAACTGGGTTGTGACGTCATTTCTGATTTGTAACATTAAGCAAATGAGATCTTTTCTAAACACAAAGGGACAAAAGAACTGAGAACTGTATGAGGAATTGGAATCTACATCTGATTCATTCATGACCATCTTGCTGTGTTCTGATCCAGAGTTGATCGGGAATGACGTCATAACCCAGTCCCCCTACAACGCGGTCGTGAGCCAACAAAACTTGAACTTCAAATGTGTATAAAAAAAATCGAGAGTACGACCGAATTGAAAAATTAATTTTTAAAGGTCTATAGTTTCATAAACACTGTTAGTGGTTACAAAAATAATTGTAAGTGTTATAGGCACTTTAAAGATCATAAAAAATCACTGCCGTCCCGGATAATTTCTTAGCATCCTTGTCATCAGAAAATGCACGAACAAGTTTGACTATCTAGTTAATGAGATGCTATGCACACAAGATCTACAACCAGTATAGAATGTACAGTCGGACTCTCTTCGAGCTGAAGTGTTTTCCAAATTAACTAGCTTCTTGCTCTTATGTAAGTTGTTTTTTCAACTCAGCCTTTCGCAACCGCTTCTTTTCGTTAACTTGTAACCTTGATAATGGCGCTAGATCCATCGAAACGTCTGTTGTTTTTTTTCATTAGTTTTTCTTGTGTCGTGTATTTCAAAATCATTTCTTATAAATTAATTAAAGTCCGTGTTTAGGATGTTTTATTAGTGCGCTATATCGTTTTTTAATTACACAGCAAAGATAAACGCAAATGCGCCTATCAACAAATCACGCAAGGGTGCTTATTATCTACGTTAACAAGTAAACTGCCATTCAGAATCTATCTGAACTACCTTGTAGTTCAGCTTTGAAATGCAACATTAGGAATTTTTCAACACCATTGTAATCTCATTTACCTTCTTCTATAAAATCAAGCAGTCTCGAGGAGTTTAATCCGAGGTCCGCGCCAGAATATTTGCCGAGCCAGTTTACTGCTTCTCGCACCTTGTTAAACGAGAAAGTTATAATCGTAGTTAATAAAACTCCGAGCTATATAAAGCCGCGAGGGGGGAGGGGGGGGGATGCTCGTCGTATCTTTAAGGGGTTGAAATTCGAGTTGAGGTATCTTTTACGGAATACGGCGAAAACTTTTCCTGAAAGCTGTTTCTTTTAGGGTGTTCGCGGTGAAAACTTGGGGTCACAGGCACTCGTTATGCAGTCTGTCTTAAATCCTCCTAATAAAACTGAGTTTGTACGCATTCATGATTTCAAAACTTGTTATCATAACAAAATGTACCTTCTCTTCCAAGTACGTTACTCTTGGCGCGGTGTTCACACTGATCACCTTAAAGTCCGACACGAGTTCTTCCTCTATTAATTTCTGCAAGCCAACAGTTAAAGGCGCTTCATCTACAGAGAAACAAAAATATCCTTTAAAAGCGAACCGAACTCTAAATTTAACATTTTTTAAATGAAATCCTTCAAGGTGTTGAGAACATATCTAAACGTTTTTTATTCTTGTGTCGCGCTGAAATTCCGAGAATCTCTAGTTTGTATGTGCGTTAGTCCGAGCCAATTCTTACTCATATCTGACGTCACTGCCTCACTCTCTCTCCGCTTAACCCCATTTCTGAAACGCCGGTACAAAACATGTGGCAAGTAACTTGTTTAAAACTCGAATTGCTCAGAAAGTCAGCGCGATATGTACAAGGATTTTTTTAAATATCGTTTTCACACTCAGATAAAGAGTTTGTTTGACAAAAGTTGATTTTAGGTTTCAGTTCCCCTTTAAACGTTAGAAAATTTAAAGTTGAGGGTGTTTATGATTCTAATGTTTCGAAAAAAAAAACAGCATAAAACATTTTGATCATCTTCAGAGGGGTCAACTCTTACATGCCCAGGACAAACAACTACCCAGAATTTATCAGCATCTAAATTCTCCAAACACTTACATTACAATACAGTATGTTTTGTATTGAGAATAAACGATTTGATCACCAAAAAACTTCTCCAAGATGAGTTATGAAGTTCTCTAAAACCTTTCACAGAAAACATGCTGATATAGGTAAGGAGAATTTGTACATTCATCATGTTGGATGTGGGAGCAATCAAGACGATTATTAACCTCTAGTAAGTAAATTTGCTAACTTAACTTCCAAGTAAAAGCAAAATTTATCCACGCAATCACTCCCTATTTACCGTTAACACTCTAATAAGCCCCCCCCTCCCCCCCTCACTCTCTAATAAT
>JAOBAT010117168.1:0-13857 GCA_026413305.1 Hydrozoanthus tunicans
TGATAATGATAATGATAATGATAATGATAATGATAATGATAATGATAGTGATAATGATAATGATAATGATAATGATAATTTGCTCAGCAATGCTCATGCGCTGGTACATTCGTTTTTGAGCTTTAAGGCTCCAAATAAGCACCGTCAAAGGCAATAATTCGTTATCTAATGATGCTCTATCGTTGTTGTCCTTGATCTTCTTCTTATCCTTATTCAGTTGCAACAAAATGCTTTTTCTTTCCTTATTTCATAATAGTTAATAATAATTTTCGCTGCTCTGTGTCACTTTAAGTTAAATGTTGATGCATTTTAAAACATTCAGAAGAATTTACATCTTTCTAATGTGACTGGCTCAGGTTTTGTTTCTCTTTTGGGGTTTTCAAGAGTATACGATCCACAGTATGGTAACGAATTTCGCATTTCACGAGCAAAACTTGACAATTCAATTTGGCCACCTTCATCTGTTGCCACTATGTTAACGATTACAGCTTCATTTGTCTGAGGGAACGCACTCGCCGATGTTTCATCCACAAAAGCTTCTACAGAGGTCTGTCGTGTGCAGCTCGTGTTTCTGCAAAGTTTTTTTAATGCTGTTTTAAAATGAGGCAAACGATGGCCGTAGTAGAGCGGGTTGATTGCGCTACCTAGCATTAGTGTCAAAAATCCAAAATCTCTCAATATGTGCACGGTTTTGCAATCACAGGTGTGGCAAAAGTTCAGCACGTAGCTAAACACGAAAGTGGGAAGGTTACAAAAGAAGAAAATGACAAGAAGAACTAGAAATGCTCTTGTTACACGATTATTACGTTCTACCGCTTTTCGTCTGTAGAGAGATCCAAGATCCGTGTAGCTGTCCATGAATCGCGCTTCACTAAACATTCTCGAGATCCTGAACTGTATAACTGCCAAAACCAACACTGTGAACAACAGAATTAAGTTCACGTAGAAAAAAGTGTAGATAATGTAGTCCACTTTAAGATAAAGGACGGTAACTAGAATGGAAGCAATCCAAAGCGCTCCCGTAATCTTCTTCACGAGGGAAGAAGTCAGCCTAGCGCGGTATTTCATTGGTGCTGTAATAGCGACGTACCGATCAAATGTTAACGCGCAAATTCCAAGAACCGAAGCAGTGCAAGTGACGAAAACTGACATATGGAGAGTTTTTATCAGTTGGGGATAGAACAACCGTAGGCCTTCGCTCACATGAAACGCAACAGAAAGTGGTAAATCCACTACTCCAACCAACAGGTCGGCTGCTGCTATATTGAAAACTAACATGTTAAATGGTGTTTTTAAGTTTCTGTTCGGATCCTTTACAATAACCAAGCAGATAAGGAAATTCCCAGGAAACGTGACTAGAATAAGGATCAAAGAAACAGCGGCAGACGTAAATGACAGCTCCATTGGTGCCAACACACTCGAACACTCTTCGGGACCGCCAAACCACATTTCTGACTATGAACGCGCTTAATCAACACTGAAGTATGACTTTGTTTCTTGACCACGAACCCGTATTGCTGATTTCTTGTTTGTCTTCCTTTTTCTGCATAAGCCCGGTGATCTTTCCGGCTAAATAAGGGTATTTTTG
This sequence comes from Hydrozoanthus tunicans, assembly GCA_026413305.1. NCBI lineage: Eukaryota > Metazoa > Cnidaria > Anthozoa > Zoantharia > Hydrozoanthidae > Hydrozoanthus > Hydrozoanthus tunicans. The sequence goes on from JAOBAT010117168.1 coordinate 1,589, forward strand.
TTTCCTTTCATATTTTTTAAAGTTACTTTCTGTTTAACTTAAAAAATGCTCGAACGCTGAGTTGGTGCACAGCAAAAGTAGTGTTGAGAAACATTTAGGTTAGCAACACAGTAATCTCAAGTACGCTGGCTGGCTTCACTTTCGTTCGGAATGAGAGTTTTAGCCAAGTAATCGAGTGGGTCTCTATTTCGGTTGAACAAATACGCCAAAAGTGCAGTTGGTGCCAGCTGACCAGTCCAATATAAATGCTCTTACACAAACGTAATGTTCTTTAGATGTCTAACTTCTGACTACTTTCAAGGTGTCCAAACTTGGCTTTTTACAACGCAGTGTATATGTATACCTTCTTACAAATATTCACCGTATTGTATACTGGTGTCGCGACGACGACGTTCGATTTTCAAATTTATAAACGTATAGACAGGTGAAACAGTTTCAATTAGTTTGTCTTTAGCTTTCTCTCCCTGCCTGTCTGTTTTCCCAACCCAAATGCGGTCGTATGAACAAATGGCTCGTTTACAATGTCAGAAATTTGTGAGAAAGATGCCAGAAAGTCTCATTTGCTGTTGATGGGTTTTCTTTCGTTTTTCCAGTGTTTGTTTTGGATGACAGTAACTCTTGGCTCGTTTCATTGCCTTTCTTGTGTAAGACAAACAAAGAACAAATCAATCAAAAAGACCGCCAACAGTGCATTACCAATTTTAGTATATTGAATAACAATATGAAATGGGAGCACTGAGTAATAAACAAAAGAAACTGTTTTGGTAATCAGTGGCGTACGGGTTTTTTTTTGTGCTCAATCGTCTGAAGGAAGTATCGCAAACCCATATATAAGTCGAGGATTTGATAATCAGGAAATAGGCTTTAGCTGTAAAGTGCCTCTTTCAGTTCTCAAACTAATTGGATCACATTTCAGTATATTCAAAGTAAAGCTACACCTGCAGTTTACAGAACCAAAAAAAGATTCTACATTATCACTATAATTTGAACGTGTTATCAACATGTTGTCTATTTTGCACGTACTACACCAACGCAAAAAAAATGCATACATAATTCTTTTAACCAGAGAAAAATTTAACTGTCAGCTTCTATTTGTTTCTGGTCAACTTTGGTTTGATTTGCCCGAGTTTTCTCCCTTATACTTGTGTGTTTTGGGTTTTTAAACTGTTCTTTGACTTTGTTCGTACCATACCACCTGCATGGTATAATCGATGGCTTTCCTGCAATAAGCTTTTTGAAACTTGAACTGAAAATCCAACTCTGTCATAACTAATAACTTCAGAAATCTTTTATATAACTGTTATTTTCATAAATCTCGTTTAATTACAGAGTGAGAGAGAGAAAGGTAAAAGGCTATTGAGAATACATGTTATGGATTTTTCTCAGCTCTTTTTTGAGCACCGATGAGCGTCACATCCGCAGTACAACTAAAAGTGTTTCTTATCTCGATTCTCGGCTGCACGAAAGTCACGTTCAATCACTTAGTGTCCGGATTCGGGAGTAAACGAATTGCTACGTGTTGTACAATTCAAAAATGAATTTATTTTAATATTATGGAATTAAAAAAATTGAGTTTGAGATCAAAGGTTTTATATGGATTAGAAAACATAAAAATGACATTGCTCTACTGAGTATGAGGACACATTAGTCCTTATTGTCATCGTTTGTACCAGTAGCTGTGAAGTCTTTGGTTTCTTATTTATCAGATCTCATATGTTTTATAATATACACGCTTTTTGTATTATAAGAACCAGTAAATTTGGCCGAGGCTCATTGTTCTTAATTTTTTGACGTTTTGAGCCTCAAATTGTTCTCAAATGGTTCTTATTTCTGTGGTTCAGTTTGAAGAAAATTAAACCCAGATACTGCAGTACAAGCTTGTATTTGAAAACGTATTTGACAATAAGTTTTTAACCCTGTGGTTATTTCTTGTAGCCGTAACAACCAACCATGTAAAAATGCATATATGTTTATATTATATTATTATTCGTGAAGAAATGGTTAAATAAAGATGTTATTGACAACAACATCTTTATTTAACAATTTAGGTTCCAGATGTAAAGTAGAGCCCTTTAAAAATAGTAATTTTCAAATAAAAACTTTTCTCGCCATTCCTTTTACGTTTTTTAGACTTGAGGCGTGCAATGATGACGTAGCAGTAGGCATGTGACGTAGCGCGAGGCATGAAGTAGTGCAATTTTTTTTTATTTAAAAAAATTCAATTCTGCTTACAATAGTCACATTGTTATAACTTTATTCAATGAATTATTCTCTTGAAATTGTTTGAAGCAAAAATTTTATGACGTTTTGTTTATTTAGAATTATATCTATTTAACCGACTTATACGACTAGAACAACTAGAGGTGGAACGGTACGGGATAAAAGTTCGAAAACTACAAACTAAAACATTTTTAGTTTCAAACTTTATGTCTACACCGTTTGTTTAAAAACTTTGATGTTAAAATGAATCGCAAAGGAAACACACTTATACAGTACATGGGCTTATAAACGGGGGGAGGCTTACATTCGGGAGGGAGGGGGGAGAGGCTTATGTCCGGAATAAAAAATTCGTTGGCCAATGGACCGGTTTATCCAAAAGCTGTGTTTTATTATTTCATTAAGGCCCGATTACACCCAATTGCAAACCGCGCTTTGTGGCAACTTTTTCTCATGTTTCTTACGAAATCTCCGTCCATGATTTGGATCTACAAAATTGTACCGCTTAAACACAGATGGAATTAACGCAAAGGATCAGCTTCAATATTTCGAGAGTTTTTGAAAGAGTTTTAAGTTGTATTTTTTCTTGAAGATTGGTAGTTTTAAAGAGAACTTTGAATTTGGTGGGTTTTTTTAGGAATTAGTTAAACATTTAATTTTTAGACTAACCTTAAACCAAAGCTGTACTATTTCCTAACCAGGAGGGACGGTTTGCTGATATTACTCAGTATTTTTCTCATTTAAACATCTTTTTCAACTTCCTCACTATCCAACAATTTTTTTCTGAATCTCTGAAAGACCGCTGACCTGTTTTCTGACATCATAATACTTGGCTCATCGTCGTTTCTTTTTATTCGAAATAGAGAGTTGTTAATCGTAATCAATCAATTTTAAAAACAAAATACGGGGCGGCATACTTTATTCAAATAACTATTCATTTCAATTGAATGGATTACATTATACATATGTTAAAGACAGATACATGTGAGTCGAACCTCTATTTTTCCTTTAGAAATTAACTCAACTCTGTCGTGTTATTCTAAAGAGAACCAACAATATTTACTCAAGTAAGCTTTGCCTATCATGTGAAAACAAAGCTAACACTGAATTTCGAAAAATTGAAGCCACATAAAAATGTCTCGATTTATCATCAGCCCGCGCACTGAGTCTTGCCAGCGCATTGACTTTTTAAAATTTTTTAAGGAAAAAATGGAGATTTTTTTTTCTTTTTCGAAACAATAATCAGAGTGACAAGCACTTCGGTTGGTGGCATTTTGCCGACACTTGAGTCCCTTGTGTACACGGAAGTTCATTGACGTTGGTTTCTTTTTTTAAAAAAAAGAAATGAGTCGCTCCGGCTCGCATTAGTTTTCCTCCAGAACCGACAAATATTAAACCTAAAAAGAAAAAAGTACTCCCTTCCTCGTTGAGTTTCTTAAAATTTCAGTTTGACGATCAACCGGGATATTTTTTCAGTTGCTTAAAGTTGCTTATCAGTTCAACATAGTAAACAGGTCGGAACAAATTGAAACAAAATTATAATAAAACACTCCTTCCGGCTATGAAAGAAAAGAACGACCCACGTAATTTATTGAAGAGAAAGTCGTGAAGAACTGTATCCTAATTAAAAAGGAAAGTACTCTATTTGTGCCTCGACCTTTTTCAAAAGGTGTAATTCTTTGATTGTACTGATTAAGAAATCTTGGGGAAAAAAGATTTGTGAAAATGGAGATGCGGGGTATCGAACCCCGGGCCTCTCGCATGCAAAGCGAGCGCTCTACCACTGAGCTACATCCCCGACCGTACGAGGCTGAGCAATAAATATTAAAGTTATTCAAACGTAATAGTTTTAATATGACTTTGAAGGAACTAACTCACTTAGCTAGTGTTAGATCAGCGTTAAAAGGAAACAACCGACAAATGAAACATTTTGGTAAGTAACAAAGTCAGTTTTTGTCAAACAAAATCTTTCAAAACCAAGATCTTTAAAAAATTTATTCTGAGGCAGTCAATGCTAATTTGCAAGGCTGGGCTTCCTGTGTTGTCACTCGGCATCTAGTGTAAATAAGCGTGCAGAGTGTCACGAAATTTAATGTTGGTCTTGATTTAATTGCTCAGTGAGGAACACGTTCCACAGCACTTGTTTTCCACTCATATCTTAAGAAAAAACAGATTGGAGAAGTAATTTTATTACCGCTTATGGCTTTTTCCTTGAACCGTATGCTTGCAAGACGACTGGCCGCCATTTCAACTACAAGTAGTCTTCGATGCAACAACTTTCAAGCAGTCACCGCTACATTCTGTGTACCAGTTCATAAAACACGTAAGTGAATTTGCTGTCTATAACTGCATAACTTTCGTTTTCTGCTGTTTTCTGCGTTTTCGTTTCCGGTGTTGATTTATCCATCATATAGAATTTACTTGTTACTAAAACGGCTTGTACGAGTTCGTCATCAGTGAGTGGCGCTTTTTCGATCTTGCAGACTGCCGAACGTATTACGATTATTCGTCGGAGCCTTTCCATCCTTTGCCAGGTAAAACTCCGGCATGGAAATCGCCAGATGAAGCAGTTCAGGTCATCCAGTCAGGTAATATCAGTAGCAGTTTATAATCAAGTGTTTTTGTACCATAAATAATTAAAGTCGTGCGTGCAAACAATATAGTTCACGTTAGAATAGAACTTGAGAATTTTTCTATAGTTTTACTGTAGTTTTTTATATTCTCAAAATGTTTGTAGTTAACCTTCATTATCAATGCTGTATCCATTGAAAGCTGGGTCATGGTTGGGAAATTTTGCTTTTTTTCTGAGAAACGTGAAGGTCGTCACACAGTCAAATAACGGTTCAGTACCTGCCATGCACCCCCAAGAGCAAAATCTTATTACTCCCTGCCCTACCCCCCTCCCTCCCAACCACAACAGTAGCATAAGTTAAATAGGAAATTATGGATAATTACTGTTGAGTTGTTGGTTGCAAGTCAACTGGGTAAACTGTAATTTTTTTCCTTTGAGTCATACAAAATAAAAATGTTGCACAAGATTGAGCTACAATTTTGTACCTCAATTATCTTCAGTCATTTCCTGAATTATTTAGTCATTCATTAGCACTCTTGAGAAAAAAAATTGTCCAGGTAAAATTCACCACCTGCTTCAATAGTTATTGAATTCATCAAGTTTCTTTTATTCATCACTTTGATAGCTCAGTTGGTAGAGTGCATGGAGGACTGTAGAACCAACATCATCTCGTATCATTGCTGGTTTGAATCTGGCTAAAATTATTAGAAGGACTATTTTTCCACTTTTTTCTTTTCTATATGAACTTAGTGTAGTTAAAGACAAAAAAAATTATGTAATATGCATAATGCAAATTTAATTATTTTCTTAAAGGAATGAGAGTCTTTGTGCACAGTGCAGCCGCTACCCCTGTCCCTCTCGTCAATGCTATGTCGAAATGGGGAAAGAAGGCTGGGCTGAAAAATGTGGAAGTGATTCACATCCACACAGAGGGTCCAGGAGAATATGGCAAACCTGAATATAAAGGTATGCATGAACATTAATGCAGGCTTTACTGTCCTATGCTTACAACTTGATAACATAATTATGTAAATTAACACTCAATGTGATTTTTAGGACCCAATTTATAGACGTAGTTTGATAAAAAAGAGAAATTAAAACACTAGAGCAATTTAAAAGGGTAATCAGGCGAAAAGGTCTATGATCACTGATTGAGGGAGACAAATACTGTATCAGTCACAGTGCACATTATGTTTATTTTGAAAAAAAATTAAATCAACCATTATTAATCCACTCTGTCCACTGATCTTATCATTCATTAATTAGTTCATTCACTCAACTCGAACTCATTCATTCATTCATTATTTCATTAATTTGTTTATTCAATCATACACTCATTCATCCATGGATTCACTAATCCAATCACTTATTCATTCATCCACTTATTCATCAGCCTGCCATTCGCTCAGGCTATGATCATATAGTACATGTCACTCTCAACAAAGCAACAGTAGTATCAAATACAACTTTAATAACTAATTAAGGAAGACATCGAAAACACTTGAATTCTCCTGACAAACATACTCTTAGTCTATAACATTCCATACCCAGTGACTGTGATAATGGTGGTTTTCTAAAGAAATTATTAAGCAGGGCTCGACACTAACACTTACCCAATCACCATTGGAGAGTAGAATAAGTGGAGTGGAAAATAAATAAACAAAATCAACCAACTGAAATATATTTGCCCATCAAGGCAAGTGGTTTTTTACAGTTTGGAAACTAGTTTTTGGTGTTCAAACAGCCAGGTGAAATAAATAAATAAGGAAATAGATATATATGTATATGAGATACAACTTGATTTGGGAACGCAGGAATATCCACAAAATATGGTCGCCTACTCCTGGTGTTGGAAGCCTTAGTTCAAGGCTTGGGATGGGAAATGTGGTCTGGGGATGAGAAATGTGACCTACTTGACCAACTCCCTGCTTGCTCCCTGGGCCGAGAGCAAGATGTCCCCATTTTAATGACCAATAAATAATTGAAGTTCTCAAAAAAAAATCTTTAATAAATTAAATTTTATTACATTCATTGATTATGGCTAGTAAAAAGTATGCTTCCTTGTCTTTGGCAAAGGAAACTTTTACTGTGGAAAGTAAACTTCCAAGTGTACTTTCCATACTGGCAAGTTGAGGGAAAAGTAAGTGTCAAGCCCTGTCATTAAGATGTCTCAGTAATGTTTCAAAAATAAATTACAAACAAAAAACGAAAAAAACTAAACCGTTCTCACTGACTGTTCCATCCTTTTTATACAACGAATTTAGTTTAATCTGATCCAGCATTAACTCATGATCAACTGCCATAATTATCACAAAACATGTCCACCTTGTGCTATAGCTAGTTAAATGCAGCAAAATCTCCCATGGGGAGTTGGAGTCAAAGTCACCGTTTATGTGCCATATTATATAAGTGGTTTCTGAGAGGGCAAGATTTTCTCGAAATGACTGTACATGTCATTGTATAATGTGTTAGTAATCTTACAGTTTGTAAAAGGACATTACAAACCTTTTTTTTTATACAAACCCAGGATTCGATCCCGGGTCCACAGAGGTGGGAGGCCCGAGCACTAACTACTCAGCCATCCTGACTCCCCAATATATAATAAATATATAGTAATAAATTTATGATAAATAAAAATAATTATTGCATTTGCGCTTGTTGGAATAGGATGAATTATAGCCAACCCAGCACTATGCACCTCAGATTCAAATGGCTATTTATATTACCTTACCATTTGATACTTTTGGAAATGAATTTTCCTTTGTTCGAAGTTATGATGTTTGTGTTAGCATGATCATGATAAATGCGTTATATACGCATTTTTAATTGTGCAAAGTATATAGCACAAAAAGAGTTTTCGTTGGTATATTGGAACCTTGTAAATTGTTTGTAAAAGACATATAAAACTAAACTTATAGGACAAGTTCTTTCCAGTTATCACTTCTCGAAAACACCATTACCGATGAATTTCCGTTTGATTTATATTTCCCATTATCTCTTTATAGCTAATGTTAAGCGCATAACAAGCTAACCAACTTGCATTGTAAGGGTTGTCTGTCTTGTTGTTCTTTACATCTTGACAAGTTAAAAGAAGAATATTTTTCATTCGTATCAATGCAATGAAGGAGAATGAAATTAAAATTGTTAATAGAACTATCGTTCTCCTTGGCTAGAAGTAAACAAATTCAAAACGTTGAGGATTTTTGAAATAAAATCAACTTTTTCTCTTCACAGGAATATTTAGAAGCAACTCTCTTTTCATTGGTAAGAACATGCGTGATGCAGTCAATGAGGGAAGAGGAGATTTTACGCCGATATTCCTCAGTGAAATTCCTCTGCTGTTTAGTCGCCGTATTATGGACATTGACGTGGCACTGATTCAAGTTAGTCCGCCAGACAAACATGGGTTTTGTACCCTAGGTCCCAGTGTCGACTGTACCAGAGCTGCCATTCAGAATGCAAAATATATAATAGGTATTTGATAAATGTTGTTAAGTATTACATACCGGAAGTCGGGACCCCTCGCAGGGTTTATAGCTCATAGGTAAAGGCTCCTTGAGGTCCTCCTTTACCTCACCCTGTTTCATGCCTTAGATTTTTTAAACGAACTGTTTATCGTGACACTATAGCTACACCCTAAACTGTTTCATGTGCCTATTTCACACATGCAGACGACCAACAATGCAATCATTTGAAATAAGTTGAATGACAGAAGAAAAACCTTATACAAATATCTCTCAGGATTTCCAAGAATCTCTTCAATACGTTAACCTGAGACTTACATATTTAATTTCTCAGCAGGCTACCAAGTTAACAGGCCTTGGAGCCTGAAGTAATCATCAGTATAATTCCCTTGAAATTGTATTGATGAGAGTTTCATCTTTTTTGTCGTCCAATGATTTGCTCCTGGGGGGTACTTCGGGGTCAAAAGGGTAGGGATGACCGTCGGAAAAGTCCCCAAAATACCCTAAAAATACCTAGGGATAAAAATTTTCTACCCTAAAAAATGACCTTTCGGTTTTAAAGTTACCCTAAAAATACCAATCGAAAGCTGAAATTTTTCCCTGGGTAGCTAGTGGGTCGGCGCTAAGTCCCCTCGTGTTGTTCTGAACGTGATATGTAGTAAATAAAGGCACGCGCGTAGTAGAACGTTCGCCAAAGGACATTTTTCTAAACTTCTTATCAGTACGCACGTTTGCTAAAGCACGGGACTGCAAGCAGTCCAATAACTATGCATTTTTAAACCCTAAAAAATACCAGGCTCTTGGTTTAACACCGGATTTCTTTTTACAACCCCTAAAAAATACCGGACTGGCAATTTTAACCCCTAAAAAATACGACGGTCATACCTACCATCCCAATATAGGGAGTACCCCCCCCCCGAGGGGGGGGGGTTGCTGCACCTTTCACATACAGTGGTAACCATAATATTACCGTGAATACAACGCAATATAAAGCTACCTGTTCTCTTTAATTCTAGGCATGGTGAACCCTCGCTGCCCTAGAACATTTGGTCCAGGTGGAATCCACCAGTCCCACCTTGATGTGCTTTGTGTTGGTGATTTCCCTTTGCCGGCACATGCAGCTGCCGAGCCAACTCCGGAAGAGGCTAAAATTGGACAACTGATTGCCGATAACTTAATTGACAATGGAGCTACTCTTCAAATGGGTGAGTTACAGAGGTTTTTAATAAAAAGGAATGATATTAGTATCTTACACCCCATATCACTTTTTTTAGTTGCAATAAGTTTTGTCAGAATGTGACGGTTTTAAAATTCTCTCATAGTGAATAAACAAGGAAACCAATCCTTAACTGTAAGCTAGTCCCTACTATAATAAAGAAAGCCCGAATGGTACGTCCTGAATATCATTTTTTTAACTTCTGACAAAAAGAGGAGTGTAACATGAGTAAATTATTATTTCTTTTTTAATTTGTTGAATGAAAAATGCCACTACGGTGCCAATTAATGCAACTTAAATTAAAAGTTACGGTGCCTCTGAAACATTTGCAGATTGGTGATTCAAATCTCAAGAATAAGTTTTAGTAGTAGGTGCTGATAGATAACCTACAGTATGTTGTATGTGACTGCAATCAGTGCGTCCGTCGAATTTGAACAGGAATTGGCTCAATACCAGATGCCTGTCTGTCCCAGTTGATGGACCACAAAGATCTTGGAATCCACACCGAGATGTTTAGTGATGGTGTTGTGCCCTTAGTGGAAAGAGGAGCCGTCACAAATGCTTTCAAAAAAATCCTTCCAGGAAGGATTGTTGGAAGCTTTATCATAGGAACAAAGAAGGTGATGGACTTCATCGATGCCAATCCATTTGTTGGTAAGTCTCTATGGTTTTAAACAGTCTGTTTTAAAAGATGATTTAATGAAGTGCTCACAGGCTAAAAAATGTTAGGTCATGAGCTAAAGGTAACCAGATTTGTTGTTTGCAGACTACCAGGTTCAGTTATCTTAGATACTTCGGCTACCAGATTTTCTTTACAAACTATTAGGTTGATTGACCTTATAAACTAAGGCTACCAGATTTCCTATTTTGCAACAGTCTACCAACTACCTGGTCTTTCAGCCTGCGATTACCAAATTTCTCAACAGGACGGTCTTTGAGCCTGATATTATCAGATTTCTCCTCAAACTACCAAGGTAACCAGTCTTAGAGCCTGAGATTACCAGATTTGTTACAGGCTACCAAATTAATTGGTCTGGTTGCCTGAAATTACTAGATTTCTCTCAACAGGCTACCAAATAAACTGGCCTTTGAGCCTAAGGTCATTAGGTTTCTCCACAGACTACCAAGTTAACTAGTCTTAGAGCCTGAGATAACCAGTTTGTTACAAGCTACAACAACTACTTACCAATTTAACTGGTCTTTAAGCCTGGGATTACCAGAATTGGACCAAATTCAGCTTAAGGGGTTGATAGGTCATTTACCACCAAGAGAGCTTATTTTATGAGACTCGTTACATAGAATGAGCTGAGTAGATGAGATAGAGTACTTGCTTTACTATTTGATGATTCTATTTCATTTTTCACCCTTTGTAATGGCATTCGAAAAGTCTCAACCTTTAATCGTTGTACCCCAATTACAGTGCTTCTTGACGTTGGATTCGTTAACCTGGTGTCAACGGTTTCACAGAACCCGAAGGTCACATCAATCAACTCTTGTATAGAAGTTGATTTAACTGGTCAGGTCGTGTCTGACTCAATTGGTACTAGAATGTACTCAGGTAAGACTATCTCATGCCGATTCACTCGGGTATTCATGTCCGGTTAGGTAGTTTCTAACCCAGGAGGCGGGGGGGGGGATTACTATGGGCATAAAAGGGTAGGGATAACCATCGGAAAAGTGCCCAAAACACCATAAGAGGTACGAATGCATAAAAATTTTCCACCGTAAAAAATACCTCTCGGGTAAAGAATTACCCTAAAGAGTACAATCACGCATATGCATGGCTATAACCTTCGCTCTGGTGAAACTAGGGAGAACCGAGTCATTGGTAACACTAATTGTTTTAACAATTTTGTAACTGTACGTTTTCAGTAGCTGACCCCACTTGTAATTCAACTTTTGTTGCTAGAGTGCGGAATAAACGATTATTATTATTATTATTATTATTATTATTATTATTGTTATTATTATTAGATATCATTATACTGTGCCTATCGAAAATTGATATTAGGATAACTAGCGGGTCGGCGGTAAGTCGAGCAAAGACACTTTACCCGACTGGTTCCCGTCAACTCAGCGGTATAAATGAGTACCAGTTCTGCTGGGGGCTAACCTGCGATAGATTAGTGTCCTGTCCAGGAGGAGTCAAAGACTCTCATCCTCCTAGCATTTCGAAAACTGGAGGTATGTCCTGGCCTTATAAGTAACGTTGGCTTGAGAAGGATTTAGTTTTCATATGCTAAATTAGCTGGAACTTGATATGATCTCGGTGCTTAATCCATGGCACAGTAACGGATCCGAGTCAAGACAATGGGAATTGGCCACTTAGGTAAATAATTTAATCGTAAAGCCATCCGCCGTAAAACCTTAAGGAAGGTTTAAGTAATAATGCAACAAACATGAAGGAAGACATGGTTAGACATAGTTTAAGAATGTTAAATTGGATTTTTTGGTCAGGATTTTTAACTCTCTTTTATTTATTGTTCTAACTAGGCGTTGGTGGTCAAATCGATTTCATGCGTGGAGCTGCCCTTGGCAGTGATGGGCTGGGCAAACCCATCCTGGCTATGTGTTCCACCACTAGTAAGGGTGAATCTAAGATCACACCATTTCTCAAGGAAGGTAAGTTAACCGCATATTTTCCCTACTTTGACTTATAATCGACTTTTGCTACTTCTTTAACACGAGGTTCCAGTATAAAAGGATTAGGCCCGCCCCTTTTACGAGCCTTTTCATGAAATTTGAATAAATTTTGAAATGTAATGGCGGCCATTGATAAAAGAAACAACCCACTTTCAAC
>JAOBAT010117179.1:0-13856 GCA_026413305.1 Hydrozoanthus tunicans
GTCTTTTGGAGGGAACACTTTTAGCGGGAAAAATTCAAAATTCTACACGCCGTATCTTGGCGTACTTTCATCGTATGGCAAACCACTGTTTTTTTAAAGTATACTTTTTGAAAATTGAAAACTGATTTCGTGTCATATGCTCTTTAAGGAAAATGATCCAAATTGGGTGTGAAATAAGGAATTTTAGGAAGACTGGGAAAAAATAGGAACCCTAGGAATTTTAGTGCCGTAAGATGGCCTGGAGATTGGAAACAAAATAATTGTCAGATAAAAGAAGATGATTGGGGGAATTGAAGCTAAATCCTTACAACGAACTCCAAAGTTCTCGGCATCCGTGAACATCTCGCGCGCAAGACCACTCCACTGTTTCGTTATCATTCCAATTTCACTTTCACCATCCACAGAATTTATCTGCAACAACCAATGACACAAGAGAAGTCAATGACAAAAACTGACGTTTCGCTGAATCATTAATTACAATCACTCCTTTCAACCCAAACTACGTTTCACGTTACCAGAACTAATTAAGATTAAGTAGTTAATTATCTAATTAATTAATTAAGAATTAACTTAGCCTGCGTAGCTGGAACAAGAGGATTGCGGAGAATGAAGTTAAAATCAATTTGTTATCTTCAGTTCTCTTGTTTGTCTGATCAGTTCCCAATTTCTTATTTTCAGTTCAATAATAAGAGAGTTTAGATAATGGGCACTTGCTGGGGCGGAATCTGTCAACACGACAACAAAGGGGCCAAAACGGGACTTTGACGAGGTGTGCGGGTACAAGTGTAAACTTCTAATTAGTAGCCCTGGCTGTAGCCCTTGGTGTGCCTCTATGTCCTCCTTCTGTCAATAATCGGTTTTAGTTTTCCAGTTTTACGACTTAAAACTACATGGAACGGGGGAGGCAATGGCGTCATCCAGGATCGATTTTAGGGGCCTCCAACTGCAAAGGCGCGCCAACCAACGTATACTTTCCATAATATATAGTGAACTAAACCAACTGGGGACCTCTACTAAAGCTGTTCGCTAACTACACCACTTTTTTCGCTTTAAATCGGACGCAGAATAACGTACAGTAGCCACTTGATCAAAAGATCTTGGAACTCTTCTACAGGAATCAGCTATCAGTTTCAAACTTATAACAAACACCTTATCATGCTGTCAATATATTTAAAGGGGAGGATGGGTCGAGGGGGGGAGCGTGGCTTACTTACAGGGAATTCAACATCTGACCCACAACTGCAAGGGCAACATGGTCCATTGACAACCATCATAGTTTGGCGTTGAGCATCCTGGATTTCCAGCTTTGCTTTCCACAATGTCCAGCTTTAACAAAGAAAACATTTACCAAAAGGAATTTCCTTACGAACAGTTGACACTCATCGTGGATCCCCAATAAAACAAATAATAAAAATTTTGGCTTATCATACATCTAAAACCCGAAAACCAAATCTGCCCTTTGACCCCAGAAATGGATAACTTGTGACCTCTGAAACATACCGAGCAGTCTACGGAATAACCCCTAATTTGCATACGTTTTCAACGCACGAGCCTCGTTTGCATGTTTAGCAACATGGCAGGCAAATGAAGTGCTTTTCTTACATAGCGTTAGGCCCTTGCTTTCTATGCTTTCCTGTCTTACTGCGCTTATAAACGATTACGAAAAGCGACGAATCGCTTAACCAATGCTTTGAGTCCAACCACAAAGTTGTTGTATCTCCAATTGCCTGTTAATGAATGTAGATTCTTTGGTTGGGACATGATATAAAATACAAACTATTCTTGGTTACACCAACCTAATATTTTGAAAGTACAAAGCTTTCGAACTCGATCCTGAGTTCTTCCTCAGTGTAAACTGGAGCTAGCTGCTCGGCCTCGATATTGCCTGTTATTCCAAGAAAAACTGCGAAGAATTCGATCCAACGTGAGTTTCACTGAGAAATGGGAATATGGCATAGAGAAGATGATTAAGCGTTAAAAGTATTAAAAGTAGCGATCTTGGATGCAGATGTCGACCGATCGTTATGAAATGTATGATTTCCAAATCTTAACTTGTTAATAGGTTGTTCTGTTATTATTGATTCGCCAGTTTCTCAATGATTGAGTTAAAATCTTGCTACGGATTTGCTTTTTTTCTGTGTGTGTCTTTGCAATGTTGTCTTTGCCGATTGCTTCCCGCAACATTTTAGCTGTATAACTGACACTTTCACTTCGATTGCTACGTTTCAAATGTTATTTTAATCGCAAGACATTAACTGTTTTCTGAGCAAAGCTTACCATCGGAAAAGTGTTAGCAAAATGCGAGATCGAACGAGATATTTAATACTCTTCGTTTTTAACTTCCATCACTTTACCTCCACAGCCCACTTCATTGTCGTAATTTAAAATTGTCGTCGAAATGTTAGATAGCATGTTGCAGTGTCATATTTGAAATGATCTTTGTCATGTTTAGTATATGTAGACGTAAGAGGGGGGAGACCAATGCCTCCGGACTGATAAGGCCAAAACAGCCTAACTAAGATATGGTTCAACTCGTTTGCAGCACAGACTGAACTATAGAGTACAAGTACGTAACCACTCATAAGCTAACAAATAAACATAATTAAAAATATTGGAAACTGCCTACAAGACTACGATACACACATTAATAACTAAACCTTTCTCTTTCTCCCACAGGCACATGTCTCATGTCCTTGGACTTATGAAGCTCCAGTTCATTACCGCTACAAAGAGCTTCCCAGATGCAGCAATTTTAACATTCATGCTTGCTGGACGTTGAAGGTCGTCCAGTTGTTTTTTTCTTAGGAATGGTGTCCTATGAGGAATCTGGCCTTCAGTTTTGGCATGGCATCAAGCCTACTACTGTATTCAACTCGGCAGAAATAAACACGCTTGAGAACAACTAAATAAGAATAGTTTCAACTTGCGAACAGCATCAGTCGTAGATTTGTGTACAGACTACAGTTCACGTGCAAGGGAGCGAGAAAAAACGTGCACCTAGGTTTAATCAGTGCACTGTTTTTCGATTTCAAAGGATGCCAATTTCTAAAAGTTGAGCTAGTGATTGTAGGTATTTTACAAACTTTGCAGTGCACCAGACATAGTTGTAAAATGTTGTAACAATTTATCACTGTGAATAAAATTAAAATATTTGTGTATGTTTGAACTTATACTTTGCTCGTTGATATATAAAAAGATGACAAATAATAAGAAAATATATTTGTTTGAAAACGTGTTCAAGATGGAAAGAGAGCCATGAATAAGAGAACAAGTAAGCGATAGGAATACAAAAAAAGGAAATAAATAAGAAATAAGATCCCTACGAATTTTGATTCCAGGCACGCAAGCTTTAGCTAGCTTTCGGCCGCAAAACGCTATCAGTTGTTCCACTGCGCCGTTTGTTACGAGTGGAATGTAATTGTAGCGAACAGCTGAAATTGAAATCCCACGTGGTGTTAGCAAATCATTCACAGCCAACTCGCAACAACATATACGGCGCTGCGAATGACACCGATTTTCTTTTTGGTCATCATTCAAAAACGAGCCAATTACTTGCTTTCTCACTTTACACAATCTTAGTCGAGGGATTTTAGAATCCTAAGCGAACAAGGATCGTAACTCGTCTACTTTATGACTAGGTGCACATTAATTATGTTTGTGAGCTAAACTGCTTTTCCGTACTGAGAGAGAGCGGCTAAGTTCTCAGTAGATATTTCCGATATTATCGTACTGTCCGGCTATACACATATCATTTAACGAAACAACGCGCACTAGAAGCACTAAAGCTCTAAAGTTAACCACACGTTTTCTGTGAAAGATCCGCCATTGTTGACTTTGGTCAAAGCATCCTCCGTTTCAATGGAAATTAGCTATCATGCAAACGAGGCTCGCGCGTTGAAAACGTATGCAAATTAGGGGTTATTCCGTAGACTACAGAGCTCATATTAAGTTTTATAACTGTCAGGATCCTATAAACCAGGAATCCAAGTACTACACTTTAGCCCTAGTAACGAATCCGACTAATCCTAAAATCCCAATCTTAACTTTTTAATACAACAAAAATCAATGACTTAATTGCACTCAAGACATTGCAAGAACTTTCGAAAATGTAATAAAATGTCTCTTTTATCCCACAGAAAAGAACCCTTTGTTTGTTGACAAGAAAATTAACTTCCAGTTATTGAAAAGCTGCAAATTATTTGCAAACACATTTCAATAACTTACGCTTGTTTAACATAACCAATTATTGTCCCTGGCGGAGACTGTATTTCCATTTCCTGAAGACAACATGGACAACAGCAGCACTGGCACCGGAGGGGTCGGGAGATATGTATCACCTCTCTTTGCATGTTGTCAAAGACTTTCATCTCAAATGGCCGGCCTGGGCCACAACATTGTCGTGTGCAACAGTCAGTGTCTAGAAAGGAAACTAGTTATTTTAAAACTGCACAAAAAATTAAAACAGACTAACAGTAACGATCATTGACCTCTCTGTTTTTAATAGACTGTATAGCACCGTATTACGTACAGCTACAACAAACAAGGATGTTACATGGTTGAGCAGACACACATATTTTAAGTTGTGCAATGACATCTCGTGGGTGAGCGCATCGATTTCTATTCAATATATCTATGCAGTAAAACCTCATTTGTATACATTTTTATTTTCATAATCATGTGAAAACACATTATGATAAAAACCATACCTCCACCAATGGGTGGGAAGATACCAATTTATCATTATTTTGAGGCCACTCAGTATCCCACTGCAGTTTATAAAACAATGTCCTGAAATGTATATCAAATGGGATATTGCTAAATACTACAACTAGAACCCTGGATTAGTGCTAAACACCAATTGGGCCCAGAAGTAATGTTACCTTCAGCTGCAAAGTAGACTTGCTGACCCAATGAGTTGCAAATCTTGTACTTGTTGTTTGATTCAAATCCAGTGAAAGCTTTAAAAGAGAGGATGGCATTTCCGGTTTAAAATAAGTATCAGGTACAGTTAGAGAGAGTGTCCTACAAAATACCTAAATGTTCAGCCTGTAACTGACAAGGATACACTCCAACTTTCAAGGCATTGGAAGAAAAACCTAGTAGAGAATGTGTTTGGTCTTACTTTGTGAAGAAATACCTTTTACATATAGTTATAAAATACCAAGGCGAGAAATTAAACTTTTGGTCCCAAAAATACCTTATACATGTAGCATTGTGCCATAATTTGTCTGTTTTGAAACAGTTAAAATCAAGGTAAGATTGCTTTGGTTTATTATGTAATTCTGATTCATTTAGGGAACAGAGCAAGTTCAAATGGATTGTACCTTTCTATTCATTTCTGGAGAATAAGCAGCAATATACAGCACTTCATTAATTCTTTGCCTTAACCACTTTGAACTACTGTTAATGTACAGTCATTCGAACTTGTTTGATGTTCCCTAGCTAATTAAGGGCATTGGAATTACATAATAAACCCTGTAAATGCAACTCGTTGTCAGTTACACTCTTAAGATGAATATAATTGTTTGAAAATGATTAATGAAATTTTTAAAATTCAAAAAACCTAAAAAACCTTTTGGACCTTTTTAATTAGAACATATTGCAGCATTGTTTTCGTAAAAATCTTTCATTTTTGGTTTTGCACTTTTAAAAAACACCATTTTTCTAAGTGTACCCTAAAAAAATACCAAAATCAAAAAATTTTGATCCCTAAAAAATACAAGTCTCCCTATATCGTACTTCCCTCCCTCCCTGTCGGACTTATCTAAAAGCTGTACCTTCCAGCAGTTCAACTTGTTGTTGAACAAGCACCTGATCTACAGCAGACAAGTACTCTAGGCCTGGGGGGCAACCAATAGGTGCCTGGGGAGCTGGCATCCACACGATATTCCCAGGAACTCCTACAAATAAACATTAAGTGGTTAAATACAAATAAAAACAAATTAAAAATGGGACTTAATTTAATTTGAGACCAAAAAATTCTCTGTTTGAAAATTCTGAGTACATGCAAGGTTGTTACAAGTTCTTAATTTCATTAAAAGTTGTTTTTTGCCTTAAAGCAACTAATTAAACAATAATTAACAATAATAATCTAATTAACAATAAATCAAATAACAATTAAGTGAATATCTGGTGAATAATCCCGAGGCGAAGTCAAAGAGATTATTCATTACCCAGATACTCACTAAGCCTGAGGCAAATAATTGTTTTAGTAAAATTACTCAGGTGATCATGAAGATAAAATAGCAAAGCAGGAAATGGAAAAACACAGCTGTGTTTTGTGTTTTTATTAATTCATAGTGCCATGTGTCATTGCACAGCAGCTAGCAGTGCGCGCAGATCACATGATCAAATGAAAAAAGCAAAGTGGCTTGTGTTCAAAAACAATAAGTACAAAATTAATGTAGCTAAAAGAGTTGCAATAAAAGACCAGTTCAAGCACAAAAAACAAACAGTCAATTGTTTACATTCACATTGAATGTAAATGAGTCATTCAGGAAACTTCCAGAGGGGAGAATTACTTTCAGATTCAGGCCATTGGAGCTTATTGACAGCATAAAGCTTTTTTCTTGTTTGCTAAATGGTCGATCACTTGAAGGAACAGGATTCTGTGCTAAAATGCAATGAAGCTGCTTTTGTTGTTTGAATTTTTCCTTCTTGATCATGACAAGTTCTTTCAGGTAGGATTTCAGTATTTCATTGACTTTGTTAAACAATAATTGCTCATCGCAGTGAAAATGTCTTAATCAATAATGTGCAGTGTTGACTTGAGATGGTGATCGAAAGCTGCTCATATTGACAGCAAACTTGTTCTTTTATAAAAAATATACATCTTTTCTCCTAAACGGAAACACAAAACTCTGAGAGACACTCATTTTTTATTCATTTTATTCACATCAATACTTTCAAATTCTGTTGTAAATTGGGTTTGTTATTGAAACCGTTCTGTCAAATATGGAAAATCTGTTTGTGCAAAATTAAGTTTGTTGTCATTTGCTCAATCACATGTATTGATATCTGAAACCTTTCTACTTTCATTAATTAGTGCAAATCATGGTAATGATATATTTATATAATCTTTTAAAACTTTTATTGTTGCACAGTTGATGTTTTTTCGGAAACAGCATTTTTTCATTGTGTTAAATTCCTTCAGCCAGAAACATCAACAAAACAAAGCAAGGCAACCATTTTGTTCACAGGTCGGCGATAATCACTCCAAGTGAGGTGATTGTAGCCAATCAGAGCAGCCGAAACTCTATAATCACCTGAGTAATTTTACTAACAAGTCAATAGTACAACACCACTAACATTTAGACACAGTTTCATATAATTTATATAGTCAAGGGCAAATCGCTTATCAAATATGACAACCAGGGCATGAGACATGTGTTACTACTAGATGAAATGACACATGAAAAAGTGACTTGTAATAACGAAAAAACTTCTTCAAAAAAAAAGATGTTATGCCTCGAGCGGGAATCGAACCCACATCCCTCGGTTTCATGTCCAAATTGTGTAGTCTGTAGTATCACATTTGGACATGAAACTGAGGGGCATGGGTTCAATTCCCGCTCGAGGCATAACATTTTTTTTTCCCAAGAAGTTTTTCCGTAATTACAAGTCACCTTTTCATGTATTTATTTCTTCACTTGTAATATGTATCCATCATTGGATCCAGTTAACTTCTTCCATGTGGCTTGCATTTGGCTATTTTGCATTAGGTTTAAAGATCACCACTTGGTATATTTTAAAAAATACTAGATGAAATGGTTATGCATTGGGTTTTGTGAGACAATGCTCAAATCCCACTGGCAACTTTTTCCACTTTAGCCACTGGACAACTTAATTATCTAATGAATTTTAAACCAAGGTTATTTCTAGTTTCCAAATACAAAGACTATAACAATCTGCTGGTAGTATAGAGCAAGTTATATATAGGAACATGATTGCAAGTAGACACTGACCATAATATTTCTGTAAATAAGCAAGAAAAGCATATATACTCTATGAATTTATTATAATAATAATTTTTATTAATAATATAATATAATAAATCAATAATAATAATAATGACAGTTTTTTGTCGAACCAACCAGATCACAACCCTACTCTTATCAATAATAATTTTATAATAAATTAATAATAATGACAGTTTTTTATCCAACCAACCAGATCACAACCCTACTCTTATCAATAAGTAATTTTATAATGAATTAATAATGATAATGACAGTTTTTTTTCGAATCAACCAGATCACAACCCTACTCTTATCAAAAAATGTTTGGGTTCCCTGAATAGTGTTAAGGAGACTAGGCCAAAAGCTTATCGCCCATGCTCAAGGACAGTGTGGCAAAAGCAGACACACAAAATTTAATGTTCAATCCTCGGCAAGGCTGGTGATCAAACCCGCGCTTGGCAGTCAGAGGTGTTACTGACTGGGCCAACCAAAAACAAGTTCGACCATAAGGCTGAGACTGTACACCAAGAATGAAGGCATGCAACCTTGTAAGGCTGATATTGGGAGCAACTACTTGGCAAATAAAGGCAATCTGAGTTCACGTGCACACTTTGTTCATGAATTTGAATGTCTGACAATTGAAATCATTTATACAGTATTCATACACCTTCAGAATCTAAAAATTCCAGGGTTTTCCAGAGCTTTGTTTTGTCTTTTTTCAGGGTTTTTCCAGGGCTCTTTAAACCAAGAACAAAAACAATGTTCACAATCACCAGTTTAAACAACTTTTCAATAAAAATTAGATTCGTATTCTTTGAACTTAATATAATAATGACATGCAAAAATCAAATTTAAAATCTTAGTTGTTCCTTCAAAGAAAACAAAATGCATCTTTTGGCAAAGTTAGTTAAATATTAAATACAGTTCGATGATATTTTCCAGGGCTTTTCCAAGCCAAAGGTTTTAAAGGGTTTTCCGGGATTTCCAGGGCCCAAACAAACCCTGTATAGTAACTGGATTCAAAACACACCAAGATAGATTTTCTAAGTAAACATTATAATGGTAACTATAAGACCGAACAAAATTGTGATCTTACTAATATTTTAACATCATATCAAAATATTAATATGATGAAAGAACATTTTCTTTACTAAAGAAAAAAATGAGAAGTATTACAAATGCAAAACACTGCAGTGTTCCTCATGCAGCTTGCATGTACTTCCAGATCTGATCTTTCAGTTGTTTTTGGTTGTGCACTGGCTTGACAAGAAACAGATGATTGATAAAAAAACTTAGACATCAAGTAATAAAGTAACTTGAGAAGAAAAAAAAATTTTTTCATATACCCCACTTATTTCTGTTGATTAATGAAATGGTTTTGATTTTGCTAAGTCAATGTAATCAGGAACAGCAGCTGTACTTCTTGTTCAATGCAGCATAATCCGTGGAGAAGGTTGTGCCTACCTTGTGAAGAAGTGCTGCCATAGTTGGGCTGTTTTATAACAACACCTTGATAGTAAGAGAAACAAAGTTCTGACTGTCTAATTTTCAATGTGTAATATTTTTATTTAAAATGTAATATGATCCTAGATTTTGTAAAATTGGTTCAATCAGTATGAAGTCTGTGACTGCCAAGGATCTGGCATTAAGGCTGGTTTGGTACCGAAACTAAGCCTTGCTAATGAAAGAACATTACAAATTTTGTACGGCTATCTTTCGCCTTACCACGGCCACCCATAGGCTGGGATAGCAAGCTGTTGGTTTGGTCTCCTTAGTAAATTATACAATTTCTTGGACTATGGTTATATTAATTTTGATTAGATGAGAGTTTTTTGTTTTCAAAATGATCAATTATTATTCAACAATACGTTAGTGCTTTCCCTTTTAACAGGATTCAAAACAACAGCTGCCAACTACTAGTAGCTGGCAAAATTAGTGTACTAGCCACTGGCTTATGGCAGATGATTTAATTTCTTCCCTAAAGAAAGCTTCATCAACAAGATTTAGATGGACCTCAATGCATTCCAGGATGCACCAGTCTAGATAGCACACTAATCTACAATTTTTTACAATATTCATACTAGTCTAGAAAATAAATTCTATGAAATGTACTTCACACTGATAATTATATCTTATGAATTAGCTTAAATAAAAATG
Source organism: Hydrozoanthus tunicans (assembly GCA_026413305.1). NCBI lineage: Eukaryota > Metazoa > Cnidaria > Anthozoa > Zoantharia > Hydrozoanthidae > Hydrozoanthus > Hydrozoanthus tunicans. Next base: position 10,115 of record JAOBAT010117179.1, read on the forward strand.
GTCTTCTTCTTCAATATTGTACTTTACTTTAATGAGTACTTTTAAGTACTCTTTTTAGGCATCTAAAAGTGTCTTTCAGGTTCGCTTTTGGACTTAACCATGCCATATTTCTATAGAAGTTGCTGAATAGCCCAAACAGAGAAATCTTTAAGAAGTTTGCTATATAATACACAGTTGAACTTGCCAAGGGAAATTGAAAATAGCTTTGGTTTACTGAGGTTTCGAGTGATAGGGAATAAAATTACAGTAAATAGTTACATAAGAGGCAAATTCAAGGAAAATTCAGTGTTGCTTCGAATTCGACTTAGCAGGGAATTCAAGATAAAGAGGATTTGAGTTATCAGGGTTCAAATGTATATATATAGTGCACCCTAGAAATTGCAAGCAAAAATTGAATCCAAAAACTATTATCCTGCAATAGTTCGTGCATTTTCAGAAAAGTATTTTGAACCATGTTTTTAAGTTTAAAAAGTAGATCTATAATAGTTTTTTTTGTTACCTGATTGTTGTTGAAAGCATTTACTTTGGAGTTTTTTTTTTTAAATGGTGAAGATTCCAGACATATATTTTCCAGACTTATATTTTCCATCTTTAGTAGCATATAGAATGCAGACTATGTCCTATATACTATGATTTAGTTTTCTTCTCTGTATAGTCAAGATGGAGAATAGTTCAGTTTTGCAAATATCTTGTATGTGAAGAGATTTTATATTTGGGGAGGGGATAATCAAAGAAAAAAAGGACTCTAAATCATCATCAAATGGAGGTGAGAGTTGATGAGAGTTCAAGCTTTCATCACGTTTGACTGCTAATTAACTCTTGTGCACGGCTCTCATCAACTCTGAACATGTTCAAATTTTGGATAGTTTCATGTTTTTTGCAGCTGCTGTCAACTCTAATTGCCATTTGATTATGCACACGAGAGTAAAACTTTCACCAACCACTTTAAACTGACAATTGTTCGTATGCATGTAAACAATTAACTTTCAAGTTGTTCTGAACATCTGCACTACTTACAAAAGATAATCCAGACAATTTACATATTACTTAAAAATCTTAAACTTTAAATTGCCTTTTATCAGGACATACATAATTATATTTCAGCAAAAATGGTTAGAATTAAGTGCAACTAAGTCAAAGTACAAGACTTAGTAAGGAAAAAATTTAAATTGCAAGTAAGTTTCTTAATCTTGTGGTCGGTATTTTAACTTGACAATTTTTTGTATGACCAAAAGTGGAGAATATATTTGAATTTCATTGCTTGTTTCTTGTAATTCATACTATAGATACCATAGCATAATGTTTAGAATTTTCTGGTGCTAGCTGGACTGGGGGCTTTGCCGTGCTTATATATAAGGCCAACTTAGATGTCTTGAGCTTACACTCGCAGTTGCCAAGACGCGTTGTTTGTATAAAAGTTGTCGGAGGTTTCTCTGCTAGGCTTTCGGTCAAATGATCACATTTCGGCCATTTGTTTATCCTCCAGTCGGAATTGTTCAAACAAAAGTAAGTAATAAAAAAGAATAGAGAAGATTTATAACTCAGAATTTTTTTTTCTGTGATCCTTTCAAATACCGACCACAAACTTAGTCACATTCATCTGCAAAACGAAACTGAAAAGATCACAAGAGCAAAACGCTGTCAAACCAACAGTATTTTGTATTTAATAGTTACAGAAAGATTGCTCTTGTTAATATTCCTGGCTAAGTTACTCGTTCGTAAAAGGGAATTTTCTTAGTTCGATGGTTTTTAAGCTAGTAAATGTTTGCAGTTCTTTGTTTAGATTGACAAGCAGCGAGCAACGAAAAGTTATTCGTGCATTTCAATAAACATTTTGCCGTTCTTCATAAAGTTGACTTACGAGCCTTTAAGTGGCTTGTAAATAATCCTTTATTTTATAATTGTTCCAATATCTGTAATGATAAATAAGTCATAAACCGCCGTTTCCTACCTGGTTGCTGCTGCACAACTCCCGATGTCGGTTCGTACCCTTTCTCCGCCATTTTGGTTTCTTACCCAGGATGCTTCATTACATAAACATGATGACCTCATTTTTTTAGTTGTAAACTCGAACCCTCGGTAACTCGAATTCCCCGCTAACTCGAAGCAAATCTGACTTCCCTTGGATTTGCCTCATATATTTACTGTAATTTTAAGCCCTATAACTCGAAAACTCTATAACTCGAAGCCCCGCTAACTCGAAGCGATTTTTACTTCCCTTCAGCTACTTTTCTTTGTAAGTACCCTCGATAACTCGATAACTCGAAGTGTTTGGAAACTAAGGACGATTAAGAGACGAATATTTGAAATCGGTCGTATTCTCGATTTTTTATACACGTTTGAAATTCAAATTTTTGTTGGTTCACGACCGCGCGCGTTTTAGGGGACTGGGCTATGACGTCATTCCCGGGCACCTCTGGATCGAAACACAGAAAGATAAACATGAATGACCCAGAGATTTTTGATTCAGAAGTAGATTTTAATTCCTCATACAGTTCTCAGTTCTTTTGCCCTTCTGTGTTTAGAAAAGATCTCATTTGCTCAATGTTACAAGTCGGGAATGACGTCCCAATCCAGTCCCCTGAAAACGCGGTCGTGAACCAAGATGTCTGGAAATTTTCTAGTTTGAGAAAAAAAACAATTTGACCAAATTTCAAATTTTTTTTGCAGAAGTACTTTAAATTATTTACGAAATGATTTGATCCAAAGAAAGTTGTAAGCGTTATATTCACTTTAAATTAGACGTAGCATTTTGCACTGGAAGATTTAATCTCATTTACAGCAATTAATCTTTGTTGTAATCAAATGTTTGTATGTCCGCAAACAAACAGTTCTGACAGTTCTTTCCGGCCGCAATCTGGAATCGATCTGTTGTTATATAATTAGTCATTACCTTTCAATCTTTCCCAGTTCACTCTTGAGAACAATAGTATGTTTCTTCTTCCCCTCTAAATCTCAAGGAGCACTGCACTTGCATCCCTTCTCCATCAACCCTGTTCACAGTCTCTTGGTGACTATTAAACACTTGCAGGAGTTTTGCTTATCGGCAAGTCGTCCAGTCTTTCCTTTCTTCAAAAATCCGACCACCTTGTCAGATTTTGTAACACTCAGAGCATACAGTTTGTCAAATACGTTTTGTGGCTCTCGTACTACCGTACGTATACGAGATTTTAAAAGCTGTGCAACATTATTGACAGAAACAGAATGGCTACTAAACGTCAGGGACTTATGATCGGTTGCTTAATTTTCCAATCAATCATGTCAACAGATTTTTCAGCAAATAATAAAGCGAGCTTTAATAAGGCGCTACACGCGCGAAGAGCAGCTTCTTTACAGTAATTGTGTTTTTTGTGCTTTTGCTTTGTTTCTCATTTTCTACTCTTACATTGCTAGAACACTCACAATAAACATGTTGAAGCATAAAACCTCTTTAATCAAGTGTTCTGGTATTTTTGTTCAAAACCCCTATAATTCGAAACCCTGACAACTCGAACTAACTTCAATTTCCCTTGGCATTTCGAGTTGTCAGGGTTCAACTGTACATAGGACCTTGCCGTTGTTCGGAAATGAACAACGGCGAGGTGAGGTCTGTCTGTATTATATTCTATATACCAACCGAGCTACCTCACCGTTGTTCGGAAATGAACAACGGCGAGGTGAGGTCTGTCTGTATTATATTCTATATACAGACCGAGCTACCTCGCCGTTGTTCGGAAATGAACAACGGCGAGGTGAAGTCCGT
>JAOBAT010117190.1:0-36913 GCA_026413305.1 Hydrozoanthus tunicans
CCCAACCCCCCCCCCCCCCGTCCGCCCCTCTAGCTTTTGACCAGCCCCTAAAAAGGGCCTTTTTAAAGTTCGTTTACATCGTTCCTTTCTACCTTTTAGCTGCTCCTTGTGATATAGTAGTGATGATTTCGGTTTCGAATTACATTCATGGTCTTCGAGAAACTTACCAGTTCTTCAAATATTACAAAAGTCCCGTGCTATTTAGTTTATGCTTGTAATATATTAACTGAGGAGAAAGTGCTGCTTTTGTTTCAACCTCTGCAGATGGTTAGACCTTCGCTACTTCTCGGATAAAGATTAAACCGTTGTCCCGGGTGGCAGACCTTGCTTGTTCTACCATGACTCCTCGACTCAAGAGTATAAGAAAGTTAAAACCAGGATTCAGAATTGAAAAAAATGTAGTATCAATTAAATTTAAAGGGAATAAATAAATCGTATTTTTTATGCGAAGTTCCAAGAAGCAGACACTTTCTTTGTTCCCTTTCTTCGTCGAGGTTTTGAGATATGGTAAACTTTTTGAGTATTAAGTTATTTTCTAACATTTTCTCTTCACAGATCGATTTGTTTCACGACGGGTCTACCCTGTTAGGCAGGGTTACTAAGTTTAAGGCCTTAATCACACCATCTGTGGATGCCACGTTCGAATGGAATTTTGGCGACAACAAAACTGTTGTCTCTGACAATCGTACAATTTCTCATAAGTACAAAAGGTGAGTACACTCTTAAACAAGAAAACGCGCCATTAATTGGCCCTGTACAAGATGTTATCTTCGGTTGTTACTCAACCAGCGAAAAGACATGACATGAAACAAGTGGATTATTTTTGTTTAAATTTTTTTCTTGTAACATGAATAGAATAGCTAATTACTTCAGAAACATCAAATTTTTGTTGATTTCTTTTTCAAAGAGAAGAAAATTACAACGAAACATGTTACAGCAATGATAAAAAGAAACAAAGACAAACTTCGAAATACGCGTGACGATATGTGCATTTTGCTTGTGAGCGAAACTTTATAAGTGTGAAAACACTGCCGAAATGGAACAAAATTTTAACGAAATTTCTTACAGAAGTAAAGAATGAAACGGAACGAAAATTGCTTGCATTTCTTGAAACCACTACTGCAAACAAGAAATTAGTACGTATGTTTTAATTTTGGCTGGTATGAAATTCTTTGTTTTGGTCGTTGAACCGCCTCTTGGTCAAACGTTTTAATTTTGAAAGATGTAAAATGTGAGAAGACCTTACCCTTTTATAGTGCGCTTCTTTGTTTAATGTTTTTACGTGGATTATTGTTTGCTTGTTCCAAACCGGCCTAGCTTGTCTTTTCCACTAAATTAAAGTCGATTGTCTTCAAAAATTTAAGAGTTTGAAATATTGCGCTTTTTCATATTCCCTTTTTTTTGCCTACTTTACCAATTTAACTTACTGGTACCTTGGTAGTAATGCTACGCAAATTAGTCAGTTTGTTTTCAATTCCCGTCTTTGCTAGCCACCTTCATTTCCATATAGATATATTTTTATGGCCGCTTGCAAAACAACCTTCTTCCACCAGCCTGTAACTGTTATTTTTACTACCTTCTACTCTTTTAAACGGAAGCTGTATCATTTTATCTCATTTCCCGTTTGGGTAAGAAACTCATTACAGATTCACATTAACTTTAAATCTTACTCTACTCGGATCGCTTATAATGTTTTAGAAAATAAACTCATTTGTTCTCTTTCTAAGACAACGATTTGCTTAAAAAAACAATCATATGAGTACCAATCGAGTAACACATTTTCGTCTTAAACAGAGTTGGCAGATACTACGTGACCTTGGTAGCAAAGAATGCTGTTAGCAGGAAACAAATAAGCGTCGAAGTATTTGTGGCAAAGATTCTCTGTGCTCCTCCAAAAGTGGAAATTATTCTTGGTGAAGAAGAGCAGACGGTACTAAACTCCATGAATTGTTTCTCTGTCGTTCATTAAAAGTTCTAATTCTGGCCATGGTTTTGATAAATTTTGCTCGGAAACTCATTATCAATTTTTAGTACATACCAAATAAGTGAATAGCTTTTTTCGCGCGCTCTGATTAGTTCCTGAAACATTAGATGTCCAAGGATATTTACTGTTTTGAGAAAGCTGTTAAAATGACGACTCGTTTTGCGACAATCTCGAAAGAGGAAATTCACAAAATAAACGATCTACCCATTCCCTTTAAACACAAAAAGGGGCCACTGAATTTGGGATCTTTGTACTCACAAGTAGGATAAAAGCTGTTTTACCCCATAAATTTCAAGAAAAAGTACAACGATTAAAGTAAGCGCGGGGTTTTCGTACTTGCGTTTGAAATTTTAAATTGATAAACTTTAAGCTTGGCATTCAACAACTCTCACCTGAATTTATACAACTATTTATTTGGCATAATTTTTTTATACGAAAAAAATTATTCCCCTCAGTGTTGGTCCCTAGCGAATGATATCTACCTCCCTGCTTCGCTTCTCGGTATATGTCCACCACTAGTCACCTCCATTTCGGGGGATAATTGCTTATTAGTAAAATCATACTAGTGGTCTATCATGAAGTCTGCATTCTGATTGGCTGCGTTACTCATAGGCTATTAGTGATAGCCTACGAGTAGCGATTGCGCGTGATCATATTTGTCGTAATCATTAAAAAATAAATTCTAGAGCTTTAAAAAAGATTTTTTACTTCTGATTTTTGACCAACTAGTATGATTTTACTAAAGAGATTATCCCTCTCGCCCTCATGGGCTAGTAGCCAAATAGTCCATGAGGCCGCACTCGGGCTCGAGGGATAACTGCTTAATATCGACACTTTGTGAACTAACATAATAATAGTGATAACGAGTCAGTCGCTTAATCACTAGTCTTCTTTCTGATTAAAAGAGATTTTTAACATTTCGAAAAGGGTAAGTGAAGTTTTATGAAATATTTTCTGGAGAGAAAGTATCTGTTTTTTGTTTCTTGGATGAAAAGTTTGTTGCGTTAAGCTCCTTTGTGTGTCTGAAGTAACGTTTTTATTGTACTTGTACAAACCGCTTGTTTTCCACAAAAAAAGTAAAATTTCTTTTTGTTGTTGTGACTTGAGGAAAAGAAATTTCATGATGCTGTTGTGAAGCCTTGCCGAATATAGTGCACAGTCTTTTATAGGAGATTTTAGTGCTTAAATAAAAACAAAAGAGTAGCAATTATCTTCATTTCAAGAATGATTTTGTTAGCAGCTTTCGCCGTTCCATATATCAGTGACAAGAAATCATCATTTACCAATTCTTCCATTACGTAGAACTCATTCTAAAGCACGATTTCATTTGGGGTCTTGTAATCTTGTAGACTACCAGGGGAAAGAAGATACGCTTTGAAGCCGTGGTATCCTCAAGCTGCAACAGCCTAAACCCAGTGAAAAAAGAGTGGCAGGTAAGAACGGAGCTCATCTTCTCCCCTCGGGACTTCAGTATTTCCCAGCGTTCGGAACGGGTAGCTAAACACTAGCAATCTTTCTTGATATTTAACTTTTCCTAAACTGTGATAGATAGCAATAGATTATTTCCGTAGACTAAGTTGGACTTTTAGAACAAGACCCCGTCCTCACTAACCCGGGTAAATTTGAAAACGGATAAATACGTGCGAAAACGAATAAAATGTTTTGCGTCCACACTAGAAGCCGGATGAATTGTTTTGCGCCCACACTAATACGATATTTGCCGGATAATCAATAAAATTACACTTGAGTCCGCGATCATTTTGTCTTTCCACCACCTTTGAACGTTGTTTTGTTTTGGCTGGGAAGCAAAAGTGGCCAACAAGGCAAAAAAAGTTAAATCGACAACTTTTCATGGTCAGATGATGAAGATGAATCGTTGTTGAACGTGACAATCGACTATAAGACATCCAAATCGATGAAAAACGTTGACTGGGAGTCTAAAGAACTGTACGAACAATATTATTTACGCGTTTCTGTCGAGAGTACAAGTTGTATAGTGCAATATTTAGCTCCAAACAAGCGATTAAAGTTGATATAACACACAAACAGACCCCCATCATACCAACCGCCATGTTGGAAGAGAGATAGCCATGGCAACGAGCCGGAAGTGTATTCAAAAAGCTCCGTATTCCGAAAGATTCGCGTCCACACTAATACGCTTAGCCGGCGTATTCAAATTTATACGTATATGTGCGTATTAGTGTGGACGGGTTCTGTGTTTTCAAATCTACCCAGGTTAGTGCGGACGGGTTCTAAAGGATTTACTTCGACCGTGATGGATAGTAGTAGAATCGTATAGCTAAAAAAATTTCCCATCGACTTTGATGGACAGCCATACACTTAAAATGTTTCCGTAGACTGTGACGTATAGGCGGATTTCAGTATGACGTCATTGTTTAGATTTGCCTCGTTAGCATAAATTATACTTCAAAATTGAGACAAAATGAGTCCAAAATTCGATAGAATGTCGCAAAGTGCATAATCATTGAAAGTTTTAGCTTAAACATGGAATACACATTGAGGAAAAGTTAAATTACAAAGATTGTCCGGCTGGGTGGCAAGAGTTGCCTCAACTCCATACAATTGCTGTAAATTTTGGAGTTTGAAAGGCTCATTTCTCCGAAAGTACTCAAAGTATCAAGGTAAAACTTTGAATGATTACTGACTGCGCTACTCCATCGATTTTTTACTAGTTTTGTCTAAATGTTAAAGTTGGATTTATGCTCTTATTATGTAAATAATGAAATCCGTCCACAGCTTAAAAGATTTCCCGTAGACTATGATGGAATGCCATGCACTATAAATGTTTTCTTAGACTGTGATGGACAGCTTCAGAGTGAGGTAGACATTTAGACTCAGAAGATACTCGTGAGCCGTGATAGAAAATCAAAGGATTTTTCCTATGTTCATATGTTTCGACTTATATATGATGATTTGGTGTGTTTCCAGATCTCCCCCTCGGAAGGTTTAAATCTCCAAGGCGTTGTGTTAACAGATTTGGTCCTCTTGATTCCACCATATCTTTTGAGTTATGGAAAATATAAAGTTGTTTTCAAGGTATGCACATTTTATTGAAATTTTTAAAACAACTTCTTGTGAGAAAGATACTAGGTTATAAAGCCTGAGATACGTGCATAAAAGGAATAAAACAGCAACGTTTGTGTTTCTAGACAATTTTAGAAAATGGTTATGACGTAAGAGGGCACGAGGAAAGTGTTGAGAGGAAACGAGGCAAAGCCGAAAATAAGTATAGAGAAAGTGGATTACCCTGTTTTTTGTAAAAAGGTCTTGAGCTGTGTGAAGTCAAACCATTTTTTATTCTTTTATAGAAAAGATATTAAACCAAACAGAGCGCGCGTTATTTCAGGAATATTAGTTTTTCTAAATAGCTATAGAAGCTTTAACGAGTGAAAGCTAAAGATTATTTTCCAGATTTATTTGTAATCTAGCTTTGGACAAAAAATAGCCAACTAGATCGCAGTTCAATAAGTTTGTCAAATTAGGTTGTGGATTGCATTTCCGGGTTTGCGAATATATATTTCTTGGATATTTTCATGTCTTTCTTAAAACTAGCCTTTTTAGGTGGATCTTGGCTTTTGCATTTAAATTAGAGATTTTAAATTAAATCGTATGTTAGTTCTAAAAGATGGTAAGTAACTTTTTTTAAATCATTTCATTTCTTTATCAGTTGTTTAATCATCTTTTTAGCAAACTGTTCTACGCTTTTGATTTTTTTTTTGAAAAAATTTGGGAGGGAGCTGCATAAAGTCAGAAAGTGTTACTGTTCTTAACGTTGTTAAATTGTCATTTACTTTTATTGTTATTATTATAATTTTATTATTATTGTTATTATTATTATTATTATAAATAATAATACTGATAAATTATTATTATTATAAATTATAATGATAAATTATTATTATTATAAATAATAATAATGCACAAAACAACCTGTTCTTGTTAATTCTCTGCAATTTTACAGTGAAAAAGCATCGTTCATATTTGCCATCGAAACGCATCCCGCATCCATCTCGTCAACATTGCCCGTACTTGAGCTCCTTAAATAATCGATAAACACGTTACAGGTTTGGATCCAAAACACTGTATACAGCGCAGAAGCAGTCACCTGGCTAACAGTGGAGGACAGCCAATTGGTTGCCGCCATTGCTGGGGGAACAAGTCGTGTTATAGGATACGGCTCCAGTGAGATGGTGACAGTTGATGCCGGCCCATCTTATGATCCAGATAATCCAAAGGAGTTGACTGACTTAAAGTAGGACAGTAATGAGTTTAGAACCTTAGTATTTACAATACTCTACAACGAGCAAATTTGACATCAGCATTTTTGCAGATGGTGATGATATTGATGATATTAATAATAACAGCACTATTAATAATGATGACAATGATAATAGACAGTGATGACAATATTAATAGCAATAATAGTTCTAATGATAGTAATAATAGCAACTTGGTGTTTTAGTTTACAATCGAATAAGTATGTGGAGAAGTTTGTAATTTATGTTATTTAGTTATATAATATTAAATAAGTTTTTAGTTTATGTTGTTTGTTATATAACATGTTATCATAAGAAAATACTTTTATTTGTGTTGAAAGAAATAGGTATAGGTAGTTTCTAGTGGATATTAAAACTATTGTCTAAATCATAAGGTGCTATCTATCGTTTATAACATACCCTGATATATTATAACTTTGTAATGTATAATAATGATAGTAACGAATCTATAGCGATAATAAGTGATAATTTGCAATATTGTTAACACCACTATAACCAAAAAAGATGTTTGTTTGTTAACAAAGACACTCATTCTAGCTCGACGTAGGGTACAGAAGATGTGTTCTTAGACGTAAAGGTCGACGTGAAAGTAATAATGACCAAAGTGTAAATGAAGACATTTTTACCAAACATGTTGAAGAAAACGCGCACGAAATCTGTTTAAAGATAAAGCGCCAATTGATAAGACCACCAAACTCACAACTTACTTCTTGTTGTTACTAGATACAATTGGGACTGCCATCCGTTGAATGGTTCGAGAATCTCGTGCTTTGAAGAGAACTACAACATCAGCTCCATGAAAGAAAAGACTCTCACATTTTCCATTGACAAACTAAAGGCAAATATTGATGCTTGGGAGTTTGTAGTGAACGTGAGCGCACAGGGAAGGAAGAAAAGCTCTGCCTCTCAAGTTTTTCTTATGGCAGAGACGAAAACACACATGTAAGTGAATAGGGTTAACAACAAGGACGCCACACCGACAACGACGACTCGAAAAAAATGACTTTCTTGCTTTTCCTTTTCGACCAATGGCTGGCTCGTTTGCCCTCACTTTTGTCCTAGTGACGCTTTGTAAACAGAAAAGATTAAAGCGCCCTGCATAAAGATAAAAGAGGGTTGAGAAGATTTTCTGTTTAACGTTTCCGTAGTCGTAAGAACTCCAGAATTAAAGTCCCTATCAAGCTTAATTTCTTAAGTTCCAGATGAAAAAAAAAATTCCTTTGATAATAGTAGTAATTTTCGAAAATAAAACCTTTTCTCGCCATGTCTGTTACATTTTTTTAGACTTAAAGTGTACATTGATGACGTAGCAGGAGGCATATGAGGTAGCACGAGGCATGAAGCAGAGAAAATCTTCTTTATCACAAAAAATTCAATTCTGGCGACAATAGTCACATTGTGGTAACTTTAATCAATAAGTTATTCCCTTGAAAATAATTGAAATAAAATTTTATGACATTTTTTGATAGAAATGAATATTTTTAAACAAAAACCACATAACTCACTGCTGCTACGTCACAGGTTACCAGTCCCCCGCCTGCTCGGTCAAAATTTACATTCCGATCTTTTTTTGATTAAAAAGCATTTTAGACGTGGAAATTTTCTTTGATTATTCGAATTTTGAGTTCACAGATGACAACAGTTTTGATCTAAAAAGTAAAAAATTAAACTTGATAGGGACTTTTCACGTCGTAATTTTGACACGACAGCGTGCAGGTGACCAGCACGGTGCATTCCAACGTGCAGCTATAGTATTCGCCATTGTTTTCTGCCGCCGCTGTCGCTGTCGCCGTCCTAGTTGCGCAAACTCCCTGTTAATTTTCAACGTTTACAACAGGTTGATTGACAGGCTAAGTGTTTTCATACCTAAAATTAAAGAATGCATTACCTTCGATTATTGTCAACGGTGCCTTGACCTAACTGTTACTAGTTATATTTACAACCAAATATGGCAACAACCGGGGAACATGAACATGTTTCTTAACAAAGGGGATCCTGCGCTCACAAATTAAATTTTAAAAATTAAAATTAAAACAATAAAATTAAAAACTTAGGTTTTGATTCCAAAACTGTACTTTCTAAAATTAAGCGATTCATTTATTAATATTCTGCAAGAGTGAGTAATAAAAAAAAAGTACTAGCCAATCCCTTAGAGGCCGCCATGTTGCATTGACGTCTGACTTCACAACGTGGAACTACTGTTTGTTATCGAAGAAAAACAGCTTTTTGTGAAAGTGCGTAAAAAGTAAACCGTTTTTAATTCTACTGGGTAATTTTACAATAAATACAAGCAATAAAAGAGCATTAGAGCTGATTCTTTTGACAGTTTCACGTTGTGACGTCAGACGTCACTTCAACATGACAGCCTCCATGGGATTGACTAGTGCTTTCTTTACTCATTTTTGCAGAATATTAAAAAATGATTCGTTTTAGAAAATCTATTTTTGGAAAAAAACTGATGTTTTTAAACATATCAAAAATTAATCTTGAAATGCAAGTTCCCTTTTAGCTAAACATATTATCCTACTAAGCATGTGTAAATGTGGGCCAGCGTCTGCTGGGAGCTAACGAGCGATGGATTATTTACCCCTCCAGTACTTGTTAGTCGGGCTACCCCGCTGGGGACCCGACTCTAGTTTTACCTTTTTGCCGTTTGAGTTTGCCGGGAACAGTCACATGATCAACAACATTACCATAACACTTTGTTATAATCGCCACATGTTACGATAGCTCACTACGAAGAAGGAAAGTTTGCAAAAAGTGCAGTCAAATTTAATGTTCCTAAATGTAAGACATCTACTTATCAAAAATCTATCACAGTCCGTACAACCAGAATCTGGAACTCGATTGCCGATCAACTCGATCTCAATATGAATAATCTCAGTACCTTTGAATCTGTAATGTTAAACTTTTATTCTTTAGCCTTAAATTACTATGACTGTAGCAATCCACGTACTTTCAAAGCTATCTGTCTAAAATGTAATACTGCCCGCAGCCTAACTCGCCCGATTTCTTGTTGTTTCTAGTCATTGCAATTTATATTACCTGTTAAATCATTTTTGTTTTTTATCACTAAATCTATTTTACATTTTTTTTTAAAGTTTGGGGTCCACAGTAATTGGCTCTCGCTGTTGTGGTCACCCTGCCATATTATTATTATTATTATTCTTTTATTCTATTACGCATGTCATACTGTTTTTGCACATCATTGCATATCACAAATGGCGAAGTAAATAAAATAAAAATAAAATAGTTTTGGCAATGATATTTTCTTTTTGATTATGTTGTTGATCGCAGTCTTGTTGTCAATAATTATCTTATCTGTTTTTTATCATTTCCTAGTTTGTCGTTAAATTGTGCTCAGTGCCACTGGGGCGATGTTAACCCGAGTACTCATCTTTCATTTGTCGGTGTTTGCCACACATGTCCAAAAGGAAATCCCGTACACTACAGCTTCGAGCTGTATTATGTGGATACTGGCTTCCCTCTGATTCCGTATGACGCTCTAGCCGAAATGACCTGCGCAGACCCCAGCGGGAAGGGTTGGAATGAAGGGTACCATGTAGTGAACCACACTAACAGCTCAATATTCATGACAACTTCAATGCCAACCACACAACAAAAGCCAACTGAACCTCCTTTTCCTTCAGGAACATTGAAAATAGTCCGAAAATGTCTTAAATCGGCCTTGAAACCGAGATCTACCTCAAAACCTCTTACATTGCCTAGTAAACGCCACCCGTTTTACCCACGAGGAAATACGAAAGATATTTCATCGAAATTCGTGTCGATGAGAGGAACTGGTTCCGGTCTTGGCTCCGGTACTGGCATTGGGTTTGGAAACGGAAGCGGCTTCGGCTCTGGGGCTGGGTTTTGGCCCTGCAAGAGCGGTATCGGTAGTGGCACCGGAAGCGGAAGAGCCTCAGGTTTTGGACATGGAAGTGCCCGTTTTCCAGTCACTGAAGCTGCGCATGGGTCAGGCTCCAACAACGGAAGTGGTTGTAAAAATGTCACAGCCCCTGTCCCTAATCCAGACCTTGTGATCCCGGTAACTGAGAGCTCCAAGAAAAGGAAAAGTACTTTGTTTGATGGTGATTTTGTTCCACAATCAGCGCCTACCACCAGTATTCTTAGCCTGTCAAAGCGCAAACTACGGGTTTCTCCAAGCAAGATATTACAAGGGATAAGGGAGACAAACATGGGTGTAGAACAGAACTTTGTTGTCAAACCGCGCTTTCTACCGTCAGGACGGCAGTATGCACTTGTCTTTAAGGTTCAAGATAAAAGCAAAAAATTGATGGGAAAAGCAAGCATTTATTTTAGTGTCAACGTTAACCCGGAAAGAGGCGCTTGTCTAATCATCCCTAAATTTGGAATTGAGATGGATACGAATTTCACTCTTAAGTGTAGTGGCTGGTCTGATCGAGTAAGTATCAAAGTTAGATTTATATGTAGAAGGTTTGCATTGAGCCAGTAATCTATTAGCTTTAATAAAAACCCAGTCCATCCAAATTTCGAAACACTTTTAACAGGGTTTCCGTGAAGCATTAAAAGCATTATGAGGCCAAGGCCCTAAAAAAAGTCTTAGAGGCATCAAATTTGAAAAAAAAGAGTTACTCCATAGCAGTGGTTTTTCTGTTTATTCTTGATATGTTCACTGAGCTTTGGTCAACTCAATCGGACAGTGTGAGTGTGCTAGTCATGGAAGAAACCTGGGTACGATTTTCAATGAATTCGTCGGATTGGTCTTCAAAAAAAAATATCTTTTTTAAAAAAAAGTTTTAAAAATAGTCTTGAATTTGAAAGCTCCTCAGCTGCAGGATTTTGCTAAATTAGAACTGAATTGGTCCCAATATCCTTCGATGGTTGTTTCTTTGTGTTACCTTACCGTGATATGGTAAATAATTCTTTTTACTCCTGTGGGAATATCGGGCCTCCACCAGTTGTTTTCCCAGCGGACTCTGTTCTCTTGTTCTTTTTATTCTCTCCCCAAGTTGTCCCCTTTCATTCCAATCCCAGGATGTTCTTCCTAAACTGTTCTCTTCCAAGATTTCTTTGGCTGCCCTCTCTTTCTTTCCCTTGTGGATTCCTTTCTTGGACTGCCGGGTGATGTTTTTTTATTCTTTTTTTTTTTAAGTTTTTTTTTATTTGTAAATTTCACATTAATCTTTACAATTTGTATATTTACACTAATTTTTGCATTTTTTGTATACCATATTAACCGTTAATTACATTTTTGTGTACTACCGTAATTATACATTTGATTTATTGCATTAATTGTCCATTTGCACTTATTACAACATTAATATGTTGCACTTATTATTTTAATAATCTTTATTTTTCGCTATGATCAGAACAAATTGACCAGTTTCCCTCAAAGAAAAGAATGGTTTCAGAAAGCCCCATTTACTATCAAACTCTGCTACAGTGTCATTCATAACTGCAATGTAATGTTCCGTTGTGTATTTTGATTTCATTACTTGTCTAAAAAGCATAAAATTCGGGAGTCTACTTTTTTTTCGAGAAGTCTGGGTGATGTTGTTTGTTAGTTTCGTTAAAGTGTGTCCAATCCAATGCCATTTCTCAAGTCTGATTTTAACTTCAATCCTTTCCTCTTCCGTGCATTGCTACAGATTTGTTCGGAAAAAGAAGAAACACAAAAAAGTTAAGATAATTCAAGAACCTAAACTGATTCCATCCTCTTTTCGTTTGGAAGGTGTAAAGCAAAAATCGTGTTAGTTTGAATAAAGTGAAGGTGTACGCCATGGCGATGGCAGGAGAAATTGTCAAACATTTCTCAATAGAAAGTCTGGCGCCTTACAGTATGATTCCACGCGAGTTTTTTTTTTCGGAATTTTAAAACAGCAAAGCAGCATGAACTAATGACTAGTGTGCCTAGAAATCGACGTCACGTTTTCTGAATGTGTTCTTTCCTACGTCATTAAAAACATTGGCATATGCTCAGTCAAGTTTCCCCGAGATCAAATTGCTTTGAAGTGGCAAATTCCAAGCCCAAGTTAAACACAACTCCTATGTGCAGCAGATAAACAAAAATACGTTTTCTGCGGTGACATTTTGTGAATGTGAATGTAAACAATATGTATTCGGTTTTTCTGCTTGAACTGGCCGCTTATTGCATCTTTTAAAGCTACATTTGTGCCTGTTGTTTTTGAACAAAAACCCTACTTTTTCACCTGGGTGTGCTTGAAAGCCTTTAAAAGGCGAATGAGCTAAAACATTTTATTTTTTATATTATTTCATTTCATTTCATTTTATTATATATTCGCATAAACTCAAAAGATTAGTGAAAGAGTTGTGAGGAGATTTGAAGAGGGAAATGTTTTAGGACAAGCACCGAATCATCCCTCGTGCGCAAGTTTAGCTTTGGTATGAGGACGGTTTGGCGATATGTTTGTCTGTTGTTGACTGGTTTAGAACACGTCATTCTTAGCAAAACCAAATATCGTGTTACATAACAACTGTATTGCTGGAGAGCTTGTTGAAAGTGACTCCCAAAGTATTACTGCATACCAATGTGGTGGTTTTATTCCTTTTTGTGAAGGAAGGTATACGTTATGTTTTTGAATTTAACTTTTTATCCTCTTAACAGCAAAAGCCCTTAAGCTATACCCTGAAATACAATGTGGATGGAAAGATTAACGAGACGTTTTACCACGGATTCCGTGAAAGAGTACGCTTCAAACTTCCTGCTGGAATGAAGAAATCAAACTACACCGGTACAAGTCAATGTACTCCACTAACTAATTAAAGAATAAACAAATCAAATCATGCTCCGCTGCTTCTTATAGTTGGTATTCATAGCATGGGGCTGCGTAAAGTTTAGGATTGATCAATTTTTCACAAATTTTGAAAAAAATTTAAAACAGTCGTGGATTTAATCCTAAAATTTACTTGGCCCCATGCGTTAGCACGTTTATGATATCAAAGGCAAAGTTCTTCATATTCTTGGTACCGGTTGACACGAGGAATCGTTGCTTAACTGTTTTTATTTTTCCCGAAATTTTTCGAGTTTGGAAAACTTTGCAATCTCAGAAAAAACTTTCGGAAATACTTTTAAAAAGTTTCCAAGGTTATTCTTATGATTCAAAAAAAAAATGAAAATCTTCGGAAATTTTCGGAAGTATACCAGCGAGCAATCAGCGCTAAGTAATTTTGCCCTGAATTAAGAAAATGTGCGTCCGTTGTTATCCAACTCTCGAAGTAACTTAGCTCTCTATGTTATATTGAAGTAAACACTGAGCTTTTGCCGTCTGCGGCGTCATTGGAGTGAATGAAATGAAAAAAGTACGCCAAGATCTAAGTAAATATATCACCTTTATCATTTTGCAGCAAGCTTACCCTCGCAATAACATACTGTCATACTTTTCTCATTTAATAGGGCGTTTACGAATCCAGAAGGGCAACGCAAACACGGCGACAGCAAACAGTAGTGAATGCAATAGCTGCACGTTGGAATACACCGTGCGGGCCACCTGCATGACCTCGTCTTCAAAATTACGACGTTAAAATCTTAGTTTTCGATTTCGTACGACTACAGGAACGATAAACAGAAATCTTCTCAATTTTCTTTTATCTTTATGCAGGAAGTTTTAATCTTTTTCTGTTCACAAAGTGTCACTAGGACAAAAGAGAGGGCAAACGAACATGGTCGAAAGGGAAAGCAAGAAAATTGTTTTTTGGAAGCCGTCATTGCCAGCTTCGTCCTCCTCGTTTATGAAACTCCCTAATAGAGACGTAAAAGTGAATGTTATTATTCATCCAGAATGATAAAAGTGAAACTGAAACTGATGGTTTCAGTCGAAACGCCTTTTAACAAGTTAGACGGCTTACAAAGAACATATTTCTTGCTTTCCCTTTTCAACCATGTCTGGCTCCTTGCATAAAGATAAAAGAAGATTGAGAAGATTTTCTGTTTATTGTTCCCGTAGTCGTGTATAAAAATTCGACCGATTTCAAAAATTCTTTTCTTAAACGTCCTTAGTTTCCAAACACTTTTAGTGGTAATAAAAATATTTATTATTTTTATAGGCACTTTAAGCTTTTAACGTTGTAATTTTAAAGTCGACGGCGTGCAGGTGACCCGCACGGTGCATTTCAACGTGCAGCTATTGTATTCACTATTGTTCTCTGCCGCCGTCATTGTCGTTCTCGTTGCTAAAGGTCCATAATTGCACTCTGATGAAGCCGTAGACTGCGAAAGCTCCGTGTTTTCTTTTCGAAAGATTTTAATTCCAACAGATTCGGCTTCATTTGAGCCAGCTTTTACCTAGTCTTCTATTGTATCTCTCATGTTTTTGGACCAGAACAGGTCCCAAAACGCTGCTTATCTTGTTCTTGTTGCTGTTGTTGTTGTTGTTGTTGTTGTTGTTGTTGTTAAGGGGCTCCGTCAGTTCGTATCAAGTCGCAATAAAACTTCCCAAGATTTTTGATTCCTGGATTTTGAGAGAATTTACGAGCAGTTTAGATACACTGGTATTTACAGTTAATATTCAAAATTGATAGAGATAGTCGAAACCGACTAAAAGAACTAAGGCCTTATCAGATCGCCATAAATACTTGCGCAGTTGTAAAGAGCAGAAAATCTCTATTGGCTGACTCAGGCTTTTATTTTTGATTCTTGAGGGATTCTACGAGCAACTCTTGATTGTACCGTACAACACAAATCTTTATATTACTTTTTAATATTCATTGAGAGATGTCAAGTTAAAACAACGTTGTGTATCTAGATTATGTTTCTTTTGTGTTTTGGCTATCATGTCGCACTCTAGTGCTCACGGAACAACTGAGGAAACGTTACGCTTCGTACGGTGCGAATCGGTTGAAGTATTAAACTGATTGTTACAGGTTTAGAGGTAAAATTACCACCAGTTCCTGGTCCCGTAGTACAGTGGTACTTGTTTTAGTACTGCTGATGCTGTACATTTAGTACTACTGATGCTGTATATAAAACTAATTTTGCAATGCTAAGATACAGTGATTAAACTGTGCTTTAGTTTAGTTCGTAGACTCATCTGTAAAGGTTTTATTGATTGTTAATGCATTGGTTGCTGAATAACTCCTTTCCATTTACAGTAAAAGTTTACGTCGATATAGAAGATGCCGAAGGTGCAAAGATGCCGGTCTGTCCCACAGAAATAACTGTAAAGCCAAAAAAAGTAGTTGGGCCAACAATATTGGAGGAAGTATTGTACGTGAACTTTTAAGATGTAAAAATTGCATATTATCATCTTTTTGCGTCACTTAACTAATTGTTTGTTTCTATCTCTTTGCTTCTGAGAATATTTCCCAAAATCATTGACAACTTTAACTACAGTATGTGTTGGCTTAAAGGGAACTCGTTTCTAATATATTAAACACATTCTGCTAAGGATTCAAGAAAAGGAATTTTTAGGGTGTTTCATCGCCGTATTGTTAAAGCTAGTTTACAAACGTGCAAGGTGAACTCTAAGGGAGCCGCCATCTTGGCGCTTGGGGAGTAATCCATGACATCAAAACGTCAAACTGCAGTATGTTATCGAAGAAGTGTTAGCTTTTTGTTAAGTTGGTGAAAAAAGGAATACGTGTTTTTTTTGTTCTACTGGATAGTTTTGCAAATTATACAAGCAATAAAACAGTCCGCACAAAGCATTAGAGCAGATTCTTTTCACAGTTTGACGTTCTGACGTCAGACGTCAATGCAACATGGCGGCCACTCAGTGAAGGTTCCCTTAATTTAAAGTGTATATGAAGTGAAAAATGTTATAACTTCAGTGGATAGACTTTTGTAAATCAGGTATGGCGGTGATAATTCTTTTTGGTTCTCGAGATATTAACATTTAAAGTTTTCAACTGATGACATTACGAGAACTGACAAATTTTAAAAATCTGCTGCCACTCAATAACCTTTGGATGTATTGAAGGCGAAGTTTGCCTGCTTTGCCCAACCTTATCTTAAATACATGAAAAGGCTATGGTTTGATTCAAAAGAAATTCAAAGTTGTCGGAACAACTTGTGACGTCGTCAGATTAAAACTTTAAATGTTAATAACTCAAGAACCATAAAATATTTTGAGAACTTTTTTCACCGCTTTTCACCGAACTGTTTTCCTCATTTAACAATGTCTGTCCACTGAAGTAATAAAAAGATAACTTCATATGCACTTTGAGTAAATTCCATATTTTGTGAAGTGAGCTTTTTCACCTCAGTTGTTGCTTGCACATCTATTTTCGTTGTTTTCCAGGAAGAGTAGTTATATGTTCACCTCCCCTGCCTCTCTTACAAAATTGAACATAACTTATCTTTTCCTTATATAGCATTATGATCAATGAATGATTGTTATGAGTTTCTACCTGACTATATGAACGTTGATTCAGTAATATCTGACAACTGCTTGAACAGGCAATATCACATAGCAACAACAGATACTTGTCAGCCTTCACTTGTTTTTATCTTTCTTTTAAAAGTATTTACTGTTGAACCGTTAAACTTCTCGGTTTTAAGGTACAACGAGACGGTTGGAAGAAAGCTGTACCATCTTACAGCGACTGACAAAGACTTATCAAGACAGATTGTCACCATAATTGCCAAGATGCTTAACAGGTTACCTCTTCCACCTTTATCATGTCCGTGGTATTATTGTCAGTGATAACTTTAGTAAAGGCATCAGTTTCCGTTTTGCATCCAAAGCTTTATCATGTAAGCTTTATTGTAAGCAAAACTGCCCATATGTCGGCGTAGTAGTAGTATAATGTTATTATTATTATTATTATTGTTATTATTATTTTTGTTATTAATTGTTATTATTATTATTAGTAGTAGTAGTAGTAGTACTTTTTTTTTTGAATACAAATATGAGTAATATAAATACATCAATAAAATACATAATCATAATTAACGATAACAGTAACAAAGTAGGAAAAAAAAGAAATAATACAAAGTGTAATATAAATCTATGATAGATTATAAGTGCTTTAAACTATTGATAGGGTTGAGGTAACGATTTTCGCTTCCCTAAGCATTTGTTAATGTAATTTGAAAGGTAAACTATTGCGAAATTGTTGGATGTATTAAATAACTTTTCAATAAAATCATCTCTGTTTGCTAGGTTGATATCGAGAATTGAAGTTATTTTCTGAAAGAATGTTTCTCTATAATCTGACTATAATTTACAAAAAAGAGTAAATGAGTTTCATTTTCAACTTCGTGTTTGTCACAAAACTCACTCAATCTGTTTTCACGTGGAATAATGCGATTACAGTATCTCTGAGCTTCCACGGCAGGAGAGTGATTGCTTGTTGCTTGTTGCTTGTAGTAGTAGTATTAGTAGTAGTAGTAGTAGTAGTAGTAGTAGTAGTTGTTGTTGTTGTTGTTTTTGTTGTTGTTGTTGTTGTTGTTGTAATAGTAGTAGTAGTTGTAGTAGTAGCCGTAGTACAGTAGTAATAGCAGTTTGTTAGTATAGTGTTAGTAATAAATAGTAAATGTGATAAATGCAAAAGCAGCAGAAGAGCACTATTCAACCTGCCGTCTTGTGAATTTTAACCCCCTAGATTGCAGCCTGTTTCCTCCACAAGCTCAAGACACGAACTAAGAGTTAAAACGAGACGAAATCTTTTGAGATTCGTTGGAATGTTTGCTGTACGAGATGAAGTAAGTTTACAATCTTCAAATAAGTTTAATTTTGATAGAAAAGAAAGCAGTTCTTTTCATAACCATGTTCACCCATTTTGTTGGGCAGGTTTCAGCTCTCGAAAATGGAGCAGCTCTGCTGGCCTGCACGGATAATCCATTTGAGGTACGTTTGAGAATTAGAGAAAGCTTTTTGACCCAAACAAGTGCGGTACTAAAAAAAGAAGTAGCAGCATTCATTAAAAATTGTTCATGACTTCATCGTTAAATTTATAGCTTTGAACACACGTTTGTTTTTGTTACACTACGAGTAATCTCTCTTACCTCTTGATTCCGAGAAAACAAAACTGCTAGATTAACCACGCGACTGACGATTCTCGTCTACAGTTTTTTCGCACCTAAACTCTCGAAATTTCTCTACGGGGTAGATTACTCGTAATCTAAGTTTTCTTAGCGAAATAATTAATCCAGAAGTTAAAAAGTAAGAAATTAGCAGCTGATGCAATATATTTTGGACTTTATTCAGAGTTTCAGGTTTGAAATAGTTCAAGTGGAGAAAATTTCCACCACCTGGCTCTCAAAACTCTCCGTAGTTGTACGTGGCCCGGAGGCACTTGCATAATCTCCAGCTATTTCACATTATCCACTAGCGCTACTATAAATGAAACTGTGGCGGCCTTTTATTTTAGATTACTGAAAAGAACCTTTTTGTCCAGCGGTAAAACATAAAGGTTTATTCCCGCTATGTCTATGATTTCATAATGTATATACCACTGTGACGGCAATTATATTTCTGATTTACATGGTAAGATTTTCAACATTATGGAAATCATTTCAAGGATATTTTAGATGAACACATGGATTATTCAACTCATTCAAAATATCAATTTCTAAACTGTCGTTTTAATTTGTAAAATGTTCCAATGGTGAACAGAGATATTCACCCGGCGATTCTCGTCTACAGTTTTGTTTTACACAAAAGTAGTGAGTGAGGGTTGATAGGTTTGACAAACACCTGTACTCGTTTTTGAAATATTCGCACTATTTCTGGAATTCCGGGAAAACTCCTGGAACTTTGCCGGATAGTTCTTTCTAGGGCCCTGGAAAACTCCTAGAAAAACAGTTAACTTCCCTATACTCCATGGCCCTGTTCCTCAAAATCTAATTAAGTTACACGAGGTTAGGTTACACGAGGTTTTGAGGAACCGGACCATGGAATTTTGTTGAAAATATAAATTTCAACACTGTAACAAACAAATAAAAGCCAATTAAACCCTCTTATTCGCAATTGTACATGTTGTATTTAGACTAGATTTGAGGATTTTTTTCCTTCATTTTACATGTAAATTTCTCTTAATGAGACGATTGATATACCAGTCCTTGCTATTGTGATAAAATTAAAGTTGTTATTGATTTGTATTTCGTCGATAGAGAATTAAGCATTGGGTCCTGGGAAAACTGTTTTGCTTCCCTTGCAAACTTCTGGAAAACTCTTGGAATTTTGTTTTCGTCAATCAATAAACCATGTTTAAAATCAGTTTGGAGCTTCTTTTTGGTTAAAATTGATTTTCTTTGAGCTGACCTCATTTTTTTTAAAGTTCTCGTTTTTTCACACCCGGGACCAGGGTCGAACTAATAGGGGCCGAAATTATGCACTCCCAAAAGCCCATGATTTATATTGAATTGTCAGAAAGGAGCACGAACGGAAGCCTAATTTAACAACTATCCCAAGAGTGCGCATAGGACATGAGATGGCTTAAATCATCACATATTCAAAAAGCGCGAATGGAATAATTGTTCTATTAACTTTCTTGGTTATTCCAATCCTATCGATACTTGAAGATTATTCAGAACCATATTTCAGCTTTCCAACACTCCAGTCTACAAGTTGTTAATTCGGTTTATGAGCTGATAAATGAGATTCAGTGAGCCAAACAAAAGGCTTTTTAACACTTATTCTATTTCAATTTAGGTGAAATAGAACAGTGAAATTCTTTGGACTGTTTTAAATATCCCGTGTTTTTAGAGCAACTTCTTCAGTATCGTGATCCGAAGCGGACGCAAAGCGACTAATTCTGTCCGCCATTTTCATCGGGTGTTATTGTCTACTATTTCGAAGGGTAAATATTGTCTCATATCTACTATTTCTAAACCAATCAAATCGCGCGTAGCCGAGCTGGTATATACTAAAAACTCAATAATCGATGTTGTGAATTTAATAATCGCACTTTTAGTTAACAGACAAAGCCATGGCGGCTGCGGCGAAGGTGTTGAGAAGAATCTCGGAGCAAAGCAGTCCAGGCCGAGAGCTGTTTAACAAAGAGATGGTAAATCTTGTGGGCCGGATAGCCTCCAACATAATGGAGAGCTCCTACCAGTTCAAAGTAAGACAAATCAGACAGCTGGTCTCTCAAGAGAGGACAATGACAACGGTCATCAAGGCTATCAATGACGTCATCAAGGTAATATGGCCGAGCTGGAACTCTCCAGAGCAATAGGCCTCTTCAGAAACGAGTGGCGGCCTGGGCCGAGTGTTATTTTGCGAAGGCTTCAGGGGTGCGTTATGACAGTTTATATGTCGAGATCTCATATCAAGAACGAAAAAGCCGCAATGATCAGTGATCGGGCTTCTGTCATTTTGGCGTTCAAATGGATAAAACTAGTCACTAGGGCTGGGTTATTCAAAGGTTGGTTAACTTTAACCCTGGGTTACAGATTACAAAATTCAATCTTAAAAAAGAACGACTAGAATTTAAATGATCTTGTGTGAAAGAAAAATGAAACTTGAAAGTTTGTTTGGTTGCTTTTATTTGTAAGAAAAGGTTTATCCTATTTATTATGGTACCATTTAACTTAATAACGTGTAGTATCTCGTGTATTTCATCGTTATAATTTAAGCTCTAATCCGTTATTTACGTCATAGTCTCTAAATTGGGTAAAAAGTACACCAGAAACACAATATGGTGTAGAAGAGTCCAGCGTTTTTAACGTTGTTGGCAACAGACGGGTTTTTCTTTCATAGTTTTCCTAAGCATAAAAAGTCGCAAAATGCAAACTTTAAAGATACCCGGCCTCAGGTAATAAAAACCAGTTGAGATGCGATGCTTATCCATTTCTTTAGCTTTTAAAGTGTTTCCTTTCATCTCTTTAGCCGAAGTATATGACGCAGTATTTTTGTCAAAATGACATCCCTCGTACATCACTATTGTTCGTCGCTTACTTTGTTTACCCAATTAAGATCACGTGACTGACCACTGGAATAGGTAAATAACAGAGCAATACATTTGTTGTCTCTTACCAGGCCAGGTTACTTGTCTCGTTGGTTGGCGAGAAACCAGTAACAGTCCACCAGCCATACATCGGCATCATGGCTAAGAGAGTTTCGAGCGTGTTTGAGTCAAATCTAACACTCAACGGTGTAAAGGTCAGGTTTTCGCGAGGAGTCGACCAGACGTGGTCTGCGTTTGACAAATGCTTTGATTACGTTCTGTCAGTGTACGAAAACAGCCCTTACCAGCCGTCTTCACAGGCGGTAAGTTTTGGTTGAACAGGATCTGTTTATTTATTTGTTTCAGTATTTATTTATTTAGCTTCACTACTCTTAGGTAGTCGGAGAACCCAACAGGTTTTACAACCCAATTACTGGACTCCGAGGGCCTACGGTTTAACGTCCTTATCCGGGTCTAACCGTTAGCATATGTTGAAGCAAAGGCAGCACCTTCTCCTCAGTTATTTTAAAACTCTGAGTGAAGGTCCGGCACCGGGAGTCGAACCCAGGCCTCCCGCACGACAGACTGTCGCCTTACCAACTGGTCTGACCTGACTAATGTTTGAGGTTATTAAATGTGTTCAGAGAAAATTATATTCTTCGTTTTCACGTACTCCCCAAAGATAAAAGACGAACCGGCCATGTTGGTGCCATAAACAATATCAATTATTAACATTCTATTATCTTTTGGCACCAAAATGGCCGCTACTGATATCAGGTGAAACCTGGCAGTTGCCATAGAGAAAAATGCAACGGAAAGAACCTAGATGTTTTGTAGTTCGGCAAAATGGATTCTTAAAGTTTAAAGTACCTGTTGAAAGTTTTGTTTTAAATTGGTTCTTTATTAGGTTCTTTATTTTTAGAAGGATTCTTTTGTTGGCAACAGATGTTTTGCTTTCATAACTTTCTGAATGATAATAAGTTGCTGACCTACTTAGATAAAAGAAAACGGTTTAGATGTGATGCTTGCAATTGCTCATTCCACAGCCTTTAAGAAATTGTTGTATAATGTGTTTGAACTTCAAAATAGGCATTTATTTACCAAAATTTGAACAAAACTGGGTTAATAGCTCAAAAATATGCTGTTTTCATTACTAGTTGTGATTATTGTGTATGTATTAGGTGTATTAGATGCGTGTGATAAAGCTTTCAATACCAAACTAACTAAAAAAGTATACAAAACATTACATAATTTATCTGAAGATGATAGTTGCACTTAAGATGTTATTTTTAGTACTGCAAAGTAAATCTCCAATAATAAAGCCAGACTTTTGGTCAAAATGTTTGCGTCATAAATCGTCATCGTATGCTTCGAATTTTATCCGCACTAAATGCACTACTTTGAACGCTTATTTCGGTAACCACTTTCTTTTTATCCATTTATAGTCGAATAGAAGTGTTCAAAAAGCCCTTGGAGCTTCGAAATGGCTTCAGTAGCACTGTAGTTTGATTATTTTCTTATTTATCACCACTGATAATTAGCCAAAATAACAAGCCTTTAAAAGTAGCCAGTTTGTGGTGAGTTTTGATCTTTCTTTTTCATCGTCAGTACGAGCACACCAAAGTGGTAAATGTTAATGTGGATGCATGTGGTCGACACAACATCGGTATGACGTCATTGAATGGCACCGTTGGGATCACACTGCCATGGTTCACTAATTGGGTAAGTAAATTGACTAAAACATTCTTTTTTCACTCCTATTTTAAGATCATATGACGAGAAATCAGTTTTTCAATTTTCAAAAAATATACTAAAAAAACATTGGTTAGCCAAGTTTGAGCAACATACGATGAAAGTACGCCAAGATACGGCGTGTAGAATTTTGAATTTTTCCCGCTAAAAGTGTCTCCTCCAAAAGACCAACAAGATGACGTAACAAGTCACATGCGTCTCTTCTCGGTCCATCTAAAATGGTGCCTTCAAGTAAAGAGTTAAGTCGATTTTAAAACATACGTAACTGCTAGAGTTTTCGATAGAAACTCTATTTAATAGTTACAGATATTTTAAAGTCGATTTTAGATGGACTGAGAAGAGACGCATGTGACCTGTTACGTCATCTTGTTGGTCCTTTGGAGGGAACACTTTTAGCGGGAAAAATTCAAAATTCTACACGCCGTATCTTGGCGTACTTTCATCGTATGTTGCTCAAACTTGGCAAACCAATGTTTTTTATAGTATTATTTTTGAAAATTGAAAAACTGATTTCGTGTCATGCTCTTTAAGGTGATGTTATTTACAATATCCGCTGGATATGTCACAGTCTTTGGATCGGGCAAACAATTTACCGAGAGACGCAATACGATGCACAAAGGTCTTTTCATTTCTACGCTTTTTTTAAAAAATGTTGTCAACAGATGTTTTTCTTTCATAACTTTCTGAATGATAAAAAGTTGCTGACCTACTTAGATAAAAGAAAACGGTTGAGATGTGATGCTTGCAATTGTCATTCCACAGCCTTAAACCCTTTAACCCCTAAGAGTGCCGAAAGATGAGTTTGTAAATTCTCCCAACTTAAGTCCATAGTATTCCTATGAGAAGTTTGGGAGAATTTCTTAATTCATCTTCCAGAATTTTTGGTGGATGATCAAACTTCATATTCTCAGTACTAACCAGCTTGTTTTCTTTTGTTTACAATAAGGAGAATTTAAATGTTGACAAATGCCTTAGGGCTGAAAGGGTTAAAGTGTTATTAGATTTCATTTCCTGAAAGACGAAGCAAATAACGCAATAGTTTCGTCGTAAAAACCTTCCTGCATCACTATTGTTTGGCGCTCTCTTTGTTTACCCAGTTCAGATCACGCGACTGACCAATGGAAAAAGGTATAACAACCCTTAGAGATTGGTAAATGTTGTGACGTCACGTCTGTACAACATGGCGGCCTCTCTGGGATTGACTAGTACTTTCTTTAGTAGTTTTTTGCAGAATATTAGTAAATGAGTCGCATTTTGGAATCCCTGCGGGTTCCCTTTAAAGTAACACCATGTTTTGATTGTTTGCATCAAAAGTGCTTTCTTTCAACTAGTTACAAATATCGTTCTATTTTAACAGAGAGAGCGTCATAGCAACCAAACAAACACGATCAAGCAAGGTTACCTCAACCTACATGGAGTGAACGTCACAGAAGATAAGAAAAAACATATTCTGTTTCTTCAACTTCGTGTATTCTCAGAGCTTCCCAGAGGTTTTACCGTTAAACTTCTCGTAAGGTAAGCAACTGATTTAAACAGAAAGGTTTTCGATTACTTTATTTGGACATGTTAATCTGTTGTATTTGTAACAAATAGCTCTAGAACGTGAAATAAGTCTTATGAGTCTAATGCCTGATAATTGACAAATTTAAGTTTTCTTGCGATTTTCAGTGACATTATGAAACGGATAGAATTTAAATCGTATCATGCAAGTATTAACGCCAGGACGGGGTTGTCGGGTTGGTGATGGCCGAGAGCGACGGAGTGTAACGAGCGGTGTCCCGCTATTTTATATCTGGATCTTGACGAGTTCGGGTTTGTGTAACGAGCGATGGCCCAGCATTCAATGTCTGGTTCCAGACGGGTTGGGGATGGTGGTTTTGGGGTGTGTGTAACAAGTAGAGATCCCTTGATCGGGGCCTCAATTTTTGTCATTATTTTTTACATCTACTTTAGAGTCGTATTGTTCTCTCTATATTTAGTTTTTAGCGCGACAATTACGCTAGATAGCGTCGAAACGTTGTCGCTTTAATACTTTTAGTGTTCAGCTTTTATTATTCACATTGATTTAGAAAATCGATCATTTTTGTTTTAAAATTTGTATTTCCAGAGTAAACAAGACGCCGTCGGCTGCTGAATATAACTTTAGCAAGCAAACTTCCGGTAGTCCTGTTGAAATGCAGTTGGGACCAAATCAACTTGGCAACGGTAAATCTTTTAATGATGGAAAATTCTGTATAAGTATCCCCTTCTATTTTATGCCCAAGAGCTTCATATTCAGCAGTGATTCTTTATTTTCGCGTCGCGATTGAGTTTTTATCCAAAACAAAACGTCTAACGAATGTGGTAAAGACGTTTGGACTATTGCGAAAGTGTGTCATATAAAAACTTTTTAAAACTCGGTTTTTTGCTATAAGATTGATTAAAGAGATGTGCAATTGTGATAAATATTCAGTTATTTCCTTTGCGCACGAACATGACTTCACAAATCAACCAAATAATAAAATTATTTTGTACTGTCTGAATGATGTCATTTCTATCCCAAGCTGATAGATTTGCTTAAACTTTCTCACATTTTGCTCATTATCTTCTCATCAGAGTTTTGTCTAAATTGTGCTTCGATTATATAGTTTGCTCATATTTTGCGCAAATTTTCTACCAATTGAATAAAACTTCTATAAAAAGAAATATTTCTATATTTTTATATCAAAGAGGGATTTCCGTTGATATTTTATTTTTTGCGAGCGAGCTAACAACATCGCGCCTTTTGACTTTGAAAGTAATAACACAAGGGTATTCCTGGTTGTTCAAATGCTGGTTTTAAAACTTTAACTCTGGATTAAGACAAAATTTAAGCATTGTTTTCTTTTCTCAGGAAAGTTTAACGGTTCTTATGATACACTGTTACAAAACTTTCCACAGAAGAGACAAAACTTGTCAATTCAAAAATTATAGCTCAAATCATTCTTTGTAACAACAAGAACAATTCCTCCGCAGTATTTATCCAAGCTGATAAACTTAAGCATCTATTAATTCACAACATGGATATATTGAGCTAAGCAGTTAGCAGGTCGCAATCTACAGAACCAAGTTAAGCGACTTGTTCCCCTTGTGAGTTCCTGCAGCTCAGTGCGTAGAGCGTCTGACCAGTAATCAAACAGTCGAGGGTTCGTTTCCCATTTGCAACTCAGAATTTTTATCCTTCTGAGACCAATTCTTCCAGAGTATTTATCCAAGCTTATAGTCCCTGGTCATTTATTTGCAAACAGAACATTCGTTAAGATCGAAACTTTTGAGTTTAAACTTTCTCGTTTGTTTCGCACGAACCTACCTTTTGTCAGTATTTTCAAAAAAACATTTTTTTATCACTTGTTAGTTGAAGTTATTTGTGCATGTTTTCTTAGCTTCAGGGTCGATTTATGTTGGAGTTCTACTTGAAGAAACAGTCTACTTTGGAAGAAAAAAGGTTTGAGTTATTTTTAGTTTTGTTAAATTTTTAACAACTACTCACTAACTGCCAAACCCCAATAACCTCTATCCGAAAAGCTGCATATCGTTGACACCGTTTTTTCCTTTAACTGTTTTCAGGAAGGATTTCTGGAGCCTGTTTCTGCAAATTACTCGTTGAGCACCAAATGGCTTGGATGCCTGTTTTGGAATGAATCAGTAGAAAGATGGCGGACCGATGGATGTTGGGTAGACGGTGATATACTGGAAAACTCGATGTCATGCAGGTATCTACACTAGCAGTGTGTTTTGTTTTTTAATGTTGAAACAAATGAATGGTTTATGCAAGGCTTTTTCTGGTATCTTTTTGAGTAGCTTTTACCTGTTTTAAATCAAAATTGAACGTTAACGGGTATATCGCGATCTTTGTTTCCATTTGTCTTGTAAATAGGTAGGTATTTTTTGTTGGATTACCTGTATTACATTGTGAAAGCTACGTTAGAACATATCGGAATGTTACGCGCACTTTTTATATGCCGTAAGCGTGTGTCTATAACTCAAAAGATGCACGGCCGGCCGTCTGTCTTGATGATCGTAACATAAGGCTGCTGTTTTCTCCATTCTTAAACTCTAAATTGTTCTAAAAGATGTAGTTCATGATTTTTGTGTGTCTGTATTGTTATGGATGCAATTTGGAAACTGGCTGAGCACTCCGGAAGCTATGGAAGCATTAGAATTCGCCTTGTGCTTTTCAAACGCTTCCCGCATGCATCAACACGAAAACCCTAAAATTTTTTAAGTAACATAACAAAATGAAGTCCAGGTACTTACTTTTCTAATAAATGAAACATTTGTACGCAAGCGCTTATAAAAGCGTTGTTGTTTTTGGAGACACATATTATAATAAAAACTCAAGAAGTCATGGAAATATCATTCTTCCAAATTTCGGTTCACTCCCGTGCTGGACTACCCAGCATGTACACCATTCTTAGGCAACGTCGTCTGCGCTAGCTGGGTCACCTGCGCCGTATGGAGGATGGCTGTATTCCGAAAGACATTCTCTTCGGTGAGCTAACAATTGGTCAAAGAGCTAATGGTCTCCTACAGCTCCTTCGTGAAAGCCGTGGGTATTAATAATGACACCTGGAAAGACCTGGCTGCTTATCGCATCAAGTGGAGAAGTACCCTTCGGATGAAGTTGAAGATTGGAGAAGACATCCTCAGCAGTGCAGATATTACCAAGAGAATGCGCAGAAAAGAGCGTAGTATTGCCCCAAGTATTGACACTACTTTCGAGTACGAAGTTTGTAATCGTGACTGTCATTCAAGAATCGGGCTTTTCAGCCACCAACGAAGACACCAAGTCCAATGAAGACGATAATTCCATGGTCAATACAGACCGACGGAGGGTTTCTACTACTAATCAGGGTTCAAAATAACATTCAGCAAATATGCCTTTTTTTAGGCTGCTAAGTGTAGACCACGATTTTGGCATTCATGAAAATGTTGTACATAACATTGTAGCAAGAAAATATAAGTGCTTCTCACCTCTCAGTTGCAGTCATTTTGAGGTGATGAAATCAGGTTTATCTCTGATCTTACAAGTAGCTATCCATTTTCTTAATCCCCTTCTATAGATTCACTTCGTTTATACTACAATTGAAATTTTAAAAAAATTCGCCGGAAGATCGGAACCCTTTGAACCCTGTGTAATCATATAATATCCAGAAATATAAACACAATGTATGTTGTAATCGATGTTCTTTGTTATGGAACTTTGTTATGTATCGCATGATAATTGCTAAACAGATGGTTCACCTGCATCTTACTCTTGGTTTTGAGTTTATTGTACTGGGACTGTTTTAGCTGTAATCACCTGACTCTATTCAGCGGAGGAATCATATTTGCTGTCAATTCACTTCAAATTCGTGATCTCAGAGACTCCGCGACAAGGTTAGTGCTCTTATTGTTTTGCTTTCCTCTTAGCCCGGTTCTTCTGTACTGCTTCCTTTTCGTCTGCTCCTTGTGGTTCCTCTTTCAATAGCTTTTGCAAGCTGTATTTAAAATTTCGTTTGCCTTTTCAAACTCGGATCAGTAACGACGGACCAAGGTTTAAAGCTTTTCAAGTGTCACTCAATTGTGCCTCGTACTGTATGGCTTTAATCGACGAAACTTTGTATGGCTTTCCATCTTTTTGCCGCAAAGAGAAGTAAATTGCTGCAAACAGGTATTTAACTCATCTTTGAATTTAGTTTGGTCTGCGAATTAAATTTTTGCAAAGTTATTGTTTTTGCTTCAAATCATGTAATCGTATTTGTCAGAAACATTTTCAAAGTAAAACACGTGAACTAAAATGGTTTATTTTTCGACGTTAAGTTCTACTTACATTAAAAATATAATTCCGTATTTTGTTGCCTTTTTTTGTCTTAGCTGGCCCTGAACTCTCGAGTTCTTCAAGAAGTTCTTCTGTCGCTTCTTCAAAACGTTTTCTCTACTCATCGCCTATCGGTCGTTAGTCAAACTGTACTAGTGGCCTATTGCAAATCTCGCATTCTGATTGGCTACTCTACTAGTGGTCTATCGGCCGATAGACGGTGAGCAGAGAAAACGTTTTAAAGAAGCGACAGAAGAACTTTTTGAAGAACGTCTTGAGAGTTAAATACCTGTTTGCAGCAATTTTACTTCGCAAAAAGATGGAAAACAATACAAAGTTTCGTCGCCGTAAAAGCCATACGAGGCGGCAGTTGAAAAGCTTTAAACCTTGGTCCGTCGTTACTGATCCAGAGTTTGAACAATCAAACGAATTTTAAACGTAGTTTGCAAAAAGCAATTGAAAGAGGGAACAGTCGGCCAAACCGTTGATAAAAATCCCAGAAAAGTTGTTTTCAAGCGGCCAGCTCGGTGGTTGTTTTTAAAACAACCCTATTTAACTGCACAATTTCGATCATAAACAACTATGGTCGCCCGGATCCGAGCATTTAAGAACTCCTTCTTTTGTTGACTTGTACCAGTGGTTTCTTTGTTGAATAAACTGTCGGCACACACGGTGCCGTACGGCGCATGACAGTTACTGGCGCGTGACGTGTAGCATGTCATAGTTTAAAAATAAATTGCTTTTTAAAAATAAACCCACTAAAATTCCTTTTTTTAAATGTTTCAATAGACCACTAGTAGAGTTGACTAAAGCAGTTAGACTATTCGTTCTCATTTTCTCTCGGCGTCGATAGAAAATTCGAACTCGTAGTCTAACTGTTCAATAGACCACAAGTTTAGTAGCCAATCAGAATGCGAGATTTGCAATAGACCACTAGTAGAGTTTGACTAATGAGCGATAGACGTGAGTAGCAAACCTGCCGGTGTCCAGTGGCGGATTCTTTATCACTCGTTTTTATTGGTTTATTTAGTCTTTCTACTAAAACAATTAGACAACTTGTTTTCAATTAGACTACTTGTTCTACTTATAGAAAACTCCAGTTGGTAGTACTCTAACTGCTGAATAGATTTGTGTTAATTGGTTTTCTTTTTTGTGTGTTAATCCATATGTCTTTGTAGTTTGCAGAAAAACCCAGTGTGCCTTGCGATGGTGGGATCAGTTATTGCCTTGTACATCGTCCTGCTTATTATTTGTGTTCGGGCTGACAAGCGAGATAAGGAAAAACGTGGTGCCGTGTTTCTGCAAGATGACCCGTTTGAGGACTGTCCGCATAGGTGGGTACCACAGGGGTCGCACTACTCCTGGAAAACGAGGGAAACTTTTGGAAACTGAAAATTTATTCCCAGAATAATTTATGAGTTTTAGAGATGGTAAAACTAACACAATTTCAAAGTCATAACTTTGTTCGGTTCTGTTATAATAGAAAAAAATGAAGTAAAAAAAGATCTGCCGGGATTCGAACTAGG
Source organism: Hydrozoanthus tunicans (assembly GCA_026413305.1). Lineage (NCBI taxonomy): Eukaryota > Metazoa > Cnidaria > Anthozoa > Zoantharia > Hydrozoanthidae > Hydrozoanthus > Hydrozoanthus tunicans. The sequence goes on from JAOBAT010117190.1 coordinate 30,214, forward strand.
ACCGTTTGATCCAAAATCATTTGCATTACCCACAAACTGCGCCACAAACTCCTATTACTTGAGTATGTAGAAAAAGGGCAAGCCGAGTTTTTTTGTAACAAAAAGAAAGTACTCATTTTGTCTAGTTTAGTGGAGGTTAATGTTTGGGTTTCATTTTTCTGTTTTTATCACCGCTTGAATAAATGAGAAAAATAAACAGGAGAGAAAAGATAGCTGTTTTTGCACTGATCGAACCGGGAACTCGTGCTCCACAGTGACGGCTATGCCCCTAGAAAATGCGTTTTTTTCTCTGAACTCCTGGAACTCTCCTTGAATTTTGTGGAAAATAGTGAGAGATACTTTTATGCTTATAACATCAGCCTACCATAGTTCCATGGAGCGATAGTCATCAGAAAGACAAAAAAAAATCTGGTTTGAAGCCTGATGACCGAAACAGACCTACAATGCTTAAGATTCGCGTTGTGTTCGTATCATCAAAACAGCAGGATTTTCTTTGATTTTATCAAAAAATGAAAGAAGGCTTTGTGTCCTGGAAAATTTCTCTACCTAACGTTCAGTAGGAACAGTAAGTCAGGAACTGTTTACCAATAATCAAACTGTTGTTTGTTTTTTGTTTGCTATCTATTAGAAAGGAAAATTGCCTTCAGTTGAGTATGTCCTGCTGAATAAAGAAGTATTGGGTAGAACACAAAGATTAACTTCCCTCAAATAACAGTTTTGTCAATATACCGTTATTGTATGTTGTTTTTGGTGCACAAAAACCGTTTCTTGACGGAACCACTAGATATTGTATTTGCAAATTTTAATTGTCCATTCCGAAAAAGATGGCAGCAATACCTTTACCAAAATTTAAAGCATTGCGAACCTTATACCCTTTAAAAGAAACCCAGGGAAGGTAACAGTTTTGTAAAACTCTTTCTTGTACTAACAACATTTTGTATGTCAAATTTGGGTTTAGAGATTCTCTCTACGTGAGGAACTGGGGGAAAATGTACTGGGCCGTATGTCCGAAAGCCGATTAACTTTAAACCAGGGTTAACTCTTAATAAAACCTAATGGTTGTCATGGTAATTAACCCTAGATTAGGGCTAATCGTCTTTTGAACAACTGCGCCCAGATCGCCTTGTTTTGTGTACTCGCGGATTGTCTTTACCAAGCGTTTTTGTTGAGCTAATCAGATGTTGACAATAATTCCTTTGAATTTTGTTTTCCTCGGGTAAAAGAAAATGAACAATTTGTGTTAGCATGACTTTGTATTTCGTTAACTAAAATTTCTCTTTTAATTCGTGTTTTTAGTTAGAAACGACAACAGTCCCATAAGTTTACAAGATATGTTACTAAATAACCAGATTCATAGATATAAGACATATAGCACCAGGTTAAGCAAATTATTTCACTTGCCCCGTACAATAACTAAGGTTCGCCAATTTCAATTTTCAATGTCCAATGAAAATCAACTCATTGAGCAGTGATGTTAAAGCCTGTGTTACTTACCATAAAATTCAAGTCATATTTGATTTCAAAATTTAGATCTAACCTTTTGAATAAGGTCATCTTGTCATATCTACCTAAGAGAAAGACTGATTATCATAACTAACCCTATCGCTTCCCATCAGTCGTCCTCGCCATGTTATTTTCAACTTTTATGTAATAAAGTATTAACGTAACCCCAGTTAGCCACCTTAAGCTAAATTCTTTGACACGTTATTAAAGCTTATTTATTTTTTTGTTTCCGTCAGCTATCGCATCACTATCGAGACCGGTCATTGGTTTGGTTCAGGAACAACGGCAAAGGTAATACACTGGAAATGTTATTTTGCAAAAACTTACAAAAAGTAACCGTAACTAGGTTTATCCTGTTTTCTTTACTTAATATGGTTTCCTTTTTTAGTATCTAAATTGTAGATGAAATTGAAAACTTTGGTGCCCAGCACTAAAGGACAGTGATACTGGCTGTAGACGTGGCTACACGGTGCAACATTGCACGCAACGTAGCGCGCAACTGAAACCCTTCGTGTAGCCACACGATGAAATCGTTGCATGCAATGTTGCAGGAGTAGGGGCGGTTTCTACTTTGCGCAACGTTGAGTGCAACGAATTCAAAGGTGGCTACACGATGGAAGTTTAAATTTTTCCAGAAAAACTGTGTCTGTTGGTGAAATAGACCGGGAGAATTTCACCGCGTAGCCACCTTTGAAATCGTTGCACGCAACGTTGCGCGAAGTAGAAACCGATCCTACTCCTGTAACATTGCATGTAACGGTTTCACCGAGTTGCTACACGAAGGGTTTCAGTTGCGCACAACGTTGCACACAATGTTGCATCGTGTAGCCACGGCTTAACAACCCCAATAGTTTCTTCGGAGCGATAGCTCTTAAAAAGGCAAGGACGAAAAATAAGAAACCTGGGCCCGGTGTGGTTAGAGCCTGATGACCGGAACAGACCTATGGGTTCTCTACCAGCTGAGTTTGCAGGGTCCAGCCAGGGGATTCTCGTGGTTAATAGAATCCAACGAGCACACTATCACGAACACTGCAATCAGATTGGCAATGCCATTCACTGTTTATTGAGCAAAAGCATAAGCAATAGACAAGTAGCGAAATCGGCTGTGATTTTTAAACAAAAAACAATGGCAGATTCTTTAAACACTCGTATTTAGCAATGATTTTCGGTTTAAATTCGAAGAGGTTCGTATACTAGTAGTTGACTATCGACTCATAGGTTACCCAACCTCGTAGAAATTTACCTTTCAAACGCCAAACTTTAGTATAAACACATTTTAAACTGCGACAGGAGGTTGCTTGTGTATTTTGTAGCAAATCAAAAAAGACATTGCAATTGACATGACATGACTAATATTTCCATAAAACTGTGATTCGCGACTTTATTTTTCATTTATTTTTCATGTCATTCAACTTATTTTCAAGGTTTACATAAAGATGTATGGTGAAGCTTATACGTTGGATCCAATCGAATTGCACAGCGAAACTCAGTCCTTGTTTGGCAGAAGTTCTAAAGACGTTTTCGTCCTGAGGTTCGTCCATCTCTTACAACATATAAAATAGAGAAGCCGCCCCATGTAAATGTATCCAGCATCAAGCATCCACTCTTTCTTCCAACAACCAGAGCATCAGAGCGATCGGTTTCTGACATCCACTGGCAAGGCATCCAGAAAAATGTTAGTTTATTGCATCCAGCATCCATAACAAGAAATGCATCCAACATCCGCGGAACCTACGACTAAGCATCCGGCATCAACCGGTGCTCTGGATCCACTTACGTGGGGCAAAAAGAGTAGACGCTTATTGCAACAACTTTTTGTAATGTTGTATCTGATAGCTTAGTTACGTTGGACCCAGTTTCTTGGCCCCCTTACGTAAACTTTTAGCGTGAATAGATCAAGAGAATGAGCTGGGTACTCCTTAATGTAAAACAAGATTTAGTATCTGCAGCCTTTATTTGACAAGAATCAAAGGTGGCTTTTAGCCAAGGCATGAAGAGAGATTTGAGATTACTCATAAAATTGTTTACTATTAAGCTGACCACGATCGACAAAGAAATTAACGTCAGCGTTACGCACGAACAGACAAGTTATGCAGAAAGGCATAAACGTTAGGGAAAATTTCTTCGGGATTCCTAATTTATTTTAAAGGTTTCAAATGTATGCGTACGAGGACTCAAAATACGTACAATAATCGGCAAAATTTTACCAGAAACAATCTCTTCCAACAAATGCATGGCCACCTCTCTCTTTTCAACGCAAACTGATTTGCGAACCGGTTGATAAAACCAGTTCAACCAGTTTAATTGAAGTAGAACCTACGCTTCTCCCGGCCGAACGCGAAAAATAAGAGCCCAAAGGTTAATGAGTGACAGAGCCTTTTGATTACATGGAGGCATTCATTCCTTGGGCGTTTCAAAGCTTAAAAATTAGTTGATACATTTATGATCATGACCAACCCATATTCGCACGACTTTGGCAAACTTGCCTAGATAGCGTGTAAATACAGATAACAGCAAACTACATTTAAGTGGTCATGAGCTTATGGTGGCTGAGTAGCTTTTTCTACCTTAAATGTTGCCTCAGGCGGGATTAAACTTTCCCTTTATGAGAGCATTTTGGAAGTTTCAAAACACTCGTGCACCTGTTCATTACTGTCAGCAAACAACTTAAAGGCATATTAAGAAATTAGAATCTGGAAAGACTTAGGGAAAAACTGTTGTTAGAAGCCCTAAAAGGCTTTCTTAACATGTAAGGTGTGTTTCCCTACAGCACGTCGAGATCTTTGGGCCCCGTATGGAAGCTCCATATATGGCATGATGGGGGTGGAGGTTCTCCAGCGTGGTACCTGGAGCGAGTTACGATTAGGGATCTATCTACAGATGAACAGTGGTACAGTACCATTTTTCGGCCTTGGTATTTTTAAATATGTATTATACCGGGTTCGTACGGGCCCTGGAAATTCTGGAAAATCCTGGAAAATATTTGAAGCCCTGAAAACCCCTTGAAAAGCCCTGGAAATTTTTCATTAAGCCCTGGAAGATTTCATAGAATCTTAATGAAAAAACTAGATTTCCCAAATGATGCATTGTTGTTCGTTTCAAGTAACAACTAAGATTTTAAACTTAATTTTTGCGTGTCGTTGTTATATTAAGTCCAATAAATACAAATTTTAATGACATTAATTACTAAAACGTTGTTTAAACAGGTGATTTTGAACGTTATTATTTTCATTCTGGATTTAATAAAAAGTCCTGGAAAAGTCCTGGGAAAAATAAAATAAAACCCTGGAAAACCCTGGATTTTTTAATTTCTGAAGGTGTGCGAACCCCGATTATGATTTGCGTGGCTTTCGTAAAATGTGTAAGAACGCAACACGGTAACAGGTACAACCAAGTAAATGTGCGAAAGACAGGGAATTATAAAACAGTTTGAGGAAGAACGATAATGAGCCATACATTTTTTGTAAAATTACCAATTTTTAAAACCACATCATTAAAGATTACTCAGCACATCAATCTCATATTTTCCGAGAAAATGTGTTCTGTAGGAAGCTCAGTTTTTATTACTGAGTAGGAAAAAAGAGTCTTGGCCGTATGCTAATGAGCCATAAGATGTATAAAGCACGAACTCGCATATAGTACTACACTAATTACTAACAACTAATTTTATTGCATTGCTTGTGAAGGGCTGCGAAGAAATAGTGTAAAAGCGTTATATGAAGTACTGTATGATTCTGATACTGTTATAATTATTATTATTCCTATTATTATTTTTGTTATTATTACTATTATTGTTGCTGTTATTAATATTGTTATCTTTATTACTATTATTATTATTATTATTATTTGTATTGTTATTATACTACAGGTCAATTTCTACGATTAAATGCACTACTAGAACTATTTCAATGTCTTTTACTACTCACACTGCTTTCATCAGACTAATTTTTCTGTCACACCACCACCGTTACGGTTAAACAACGTATACGGCTGTTGTTTCAAGAATGTTGCGACATCACGTGACAAAACAATACTAGTGCCAGTTTCTATCACAGTTAGATTGAAGTGACTTCAACTTCAGTTTTCGATGCTGTGTTTATGGTCTTGCTATTTTTATAAGAAAGCTTCCTTCCATGATGTTTTTTCATTTAAGGATTTTTGAGTGTCAAGAGTGGCTTGCAGTTAACAAAGGAGATGGAAAGGTAATGATCGGCTAACTCAGATCTTGCATTTTTTACAATTTGGCAAACCTTTTTACGTCTTTTCTGCAATAAATTGACATTTTTGTGGTATAACCTTTCGGCAAGGTATACTCCTTAGTAGTTAGAACATACTTATGTGAGTGGATCGACAATCAAGTTGTTGTTTATCCATACCCACATCGCTAATCCCGAGAAGTTTTGTAAAACTGTTTTGTCATATACATTTGATATTTATTGAATTTATTTTGCAGATGGATTGTGAGTTGCTTTGGAGTTCCAGTAAATCAGGCACTCCTTCTCAGGTATCTTTTGTGAATGGGGTGTTGAGAGTTTTCTAATAAGCCTATATTCCGCTGTTTTCGTTACAGTCTCTGAATTGGGTATTAATACACCGAAATACGCAACATGATGCACAAAGGTCCATTTTTATGCGTATTTTAAAGTTATTTGCAACCGTCAGCTAATTTTTCCTATCATAATTTTTTGAAGTATAAAAGGTTGCAAAAAGTCAAAAAATTAAAGATTTAAGGATATCATTCTTCAGGTACCAAAACGGTTGAGATGTAATGCTTGTCCATTTTCACAGACTTTGAAGTGTTTTACGATTTCATTTGGTGAAATACGAAGCAAATAACGCAATATTTTCGTCAAAATAACCTTCCTGCATCACTACTGTTAGCAACTTTTTGTTTACCAGGTTCAGATCACGTGACCGACAAGTCGGATAGGTCTATTTTATGTGAAATTGATTTACGGATGGTATTGTGTTAAATAATGAACTTGTCGCTATTCCCATTTTGTTGGTAGGGCTTTTGTTATTTGCTCGGCTTTACATGTGCGAGAGATAATGGGGATCGTTCTCCGTACAAACCATACGGTTTAGCAAACGCTTCGCTCGTCACCAAGAAGTATACTTTCTAAGGGAAAAGGTCAAAACAATGGTACTTCCTAAGAACCCAATTTAGGGGGGTGGGGTATTATGTGCCGCCACCCAC
>JAOBAT010117191.1:0-13856 GCA_026413305.1 Hydrozoanthus tunicans
CCCCCGCCCCCCCCCCCCCCCCCCCCCGCTAGGCCATAGGTTTACTCGGGCCTTCGGCACTCGACTATGTTTGCCAGACGAACTCTTCACGGCTGTTTAGGCAGTAACAAAGCATGCGACTACTAAGACGACAGGCTCAAATTGCCGACTGATTATTTAGGTTCATAACTACAATGTTTTGAGTGATTGCTTAAAACGCTCAAAAACTTGGAAAGTTTTTGCATTTTGACATTTCATTATGATGATAAACCTTTGAATGGATTTGAGCCAAACTTTGACCTAGATACATCATCAGCCCAAATTTGGATCAAACACATTCAGAGGTTAGGTGTTGGCAGCAGATTTATAAAATGCAAGTTTGTCGGAACCACTCAAGACGTCATCAACTAGAAATTTTTAAATGTTAATATCTAAAAAACCGTAAAATATTTTGAAATTTTTTTTTTCACCGCTGTTCCTCATTTAGCAAGGTCTATTCACTATTCACTTCATAATAGTTCCTAGAAACCCTTGACTAATCTTCTAGTCGTGAAAATTTATTTCACATGCATGTTTACGCCCTTTCTTTGTATGTGAAAACGATTGTTCCTAGATGCAAACCTTAAAATCCACGGCTCCTTCTAAAAACTTATAAGTTAGGGGCGAATAGTTGATTCAGCCATTTTCGGTTTACACGGAAATACGAAACTTGTGTAAGTTTACGGAAGCGATTAACTTAGTTTCTGCCATCATTAGTGAAATTTCAGATACGAATGAAAACATAAATGCTTTATGAATATGGTGTTAGTTTAGAAATAGTTATAGTAACAATGATAGCAATAACACAGCTACTAGTAGTAATAAGTAATAACAATTATAGTGGTTTTTAATGTAATAATCGCGGTAATTTCATTAGTACATATGTTATAATGTATACATGCTAGCTGAATTTTTATACTTGAAGCTGTACTTAGTACTTCTATTTATTGTAGATTATCTGCACAGCTTCAGTGTAAATGAGTTTCAACTTTTTAATTCTGTGCCTATTCAAGTTTGTTAAAAATATTGATACAGTTTTGTCTGAGGAAAGCTTGTCGTACAGATGTTATAGAATTACTGCTAAACAGAGTAGTTTTGTGGCCGCTAAGCGCAGATAGTTACTTTATCACATACAGTGTAAGATGTTTTTGACCAGTAAATTCAAAATTCTTCACTAGTGAATCCAAACCGTTCTTCTTGGATGTTGTTTTGTTTGTTTTTGTTTCGAATCGAAAATTCCGTTTTGTTCGAGAGTACGTCATTAAAAACAAGGAAGCTGACATAGTCGGTTGTGCTTGATTGCCAAGACTCTCTTATCTGTCGAGTGTTCTGTCGAAAACCTAAACATGACTCGAGATCAATTGACCTTGTTTTTTTACTCAGTTTTCCGTTTTGTTTCTCGTTCTGCAGCCACACAACCGAATGAATTTTGCGTCAAGTTTTTAATACCGTTAACTTTATTGGAAGGGCTACTTGAGCTAGTGGGATGAATATTTTGGCACATAAATTTTAATTTATTTTAATTTAATTTTTGTCACTTAAAAGTGTCAATGATAAGTATGTGGGAACGAGATACTATGGCCTATTGCCGCCCCGTAGCTGTTGATAACCATCAAGAATAGATATGAGTTTTTCGTGGATGTTTTGATGAGAACACTTTCTTTAAAAAAAACGAGAAAAAGTCTCGGTTTCATGTTGCAGGCGAAATGAAAACCACTTCAGTACGCGAAGGTTTTAGCGCACGAGAAAAATGTAGAATTAACTCCTCGAATGAGCTGGCGATAATGAGCTTGACTTGGCTGTAGTTGCTGCAACTGAGATGCAGGGTATTGTTTTTAATCCCATTGTAGTTTGTGACATGGTTGTCATCGATTGCATCGTCCAGCTGGGTTCGTGTCGTTTCATAGTTCGTTAACAAAATTGAATCGGGTCTAAAATACACGCATTTGATCTTCACACGACCGCCCTTATGATGCTTTATGTTGGTTGGTTATTTTTGCAGTACTTTTGGCGCCCAATCAAGCTTTGTGCCTTTTGAAAGCATTTTCACTCACGTGATCAACATTGTTTCGTTTCAGGAAATCTTGACCACTACAAATCTTTGTTCAGCGGTGATCAAGGAAGAGCGAGAGACAAACATACCACGTTCAGTGTCATCCGATAGAAATGTATTGCGTATGAACTCAGAAAAACCAACTGCTAGAGGTAAGTTGAAACAATTCTACTTTGCATCAAGAATGATGCTTTCTTTGAGTGTACACTGAGCGCGGCAGGAAAATACAAACTCATTGCGACGGTGGCATAATATGTTGACCTTGGGGTGTCACGTTTGTTGATTCACAATAACACAGTTTGTTTTCTGTTAAATTTGAATGAAAGCAGAGGAAGAACAAACGGTTCCCTGGTTTATAGACGTGTGTAGAAATCGCTGTTATCTTTCTTTGGCTCAGCCACGTATTGAAGAACAAGAATGATAAATCACAACTGACAACTTTTTATGAGAAATGTTTTTATGAGAAATGTTTTTATGAGAAATGTTTTTCTTCTTGCAACATTTCAGTTTTTACTGAGGCGCGCGCAGTGAAGAGAATGGAATACTCAGTTAAGTCATTGAGGCGGTTCAAATTTTATAAGTCTAGTGGCTTCTTTAAAACTTAAATAAAACTGCCTTTCCATCCCAGTATTGAACTGTGAACTGTGTAACACCACTTACTAATATTTCCTTGTACACATTGCTAGCTATTGCTTTTCAAATACGATTGCAGAATTGTATAATGACGGTGTAAAACGTTCAAACTGTAAACTTTATAATTTTTTATTCTGATAGTTTTAAATAACTAAATATTTGATATTATATACCTAGGAAACACAAAGTCGACCCCATTTGGAACTAAGCGCATTTTAAAACTTGCTGGTTATTTTAAAATTTCCTTTGGAAATATGAGCAATTCCTAAGCGTTTTAACTTGTGCGTTTTTTGCATCGTTATGGTTTTCGTGTGCTTTAGGTGTAGATTATACAGATTTTGAATTCTTCCGCTTTTTCGTAGAAATAGGACTGGTAAATTTAAAAACGTATTATAAATTGTTAATTGATCAGTTTTAAAAATGACAAAACGTCCAAAGGTTAAAATGTTTAGCAACACAATCTTTTCAATTTAGATTTTATCAATTAGAGTACAAGGCAAGCCTGGAAAGAGACCTTACAAAATGAAAAAGTTAATATTCATGAGTGTTTTGAAGTCTGTTGTTGTTTTTCCTTAAAGCAGCTTCTAAAAATTGGTTCCGGACTGACATGAATGCGGATCTATTCTTACACGAGACTTCGAGTGATTGCTTTCAATGACATGTGAATTGAAGTAAGGTGTATTGTTGTTATTAGATGATTTTCCAGCGAAGTTACTTTTAGAGAATAAACCTTGTTGGCCCGCAGTGTCTGCTTTTCAGCCAAAATAATTTTTCCTTGTTTTACTTTGAATTCGATGCAGTTCTAGATTCAGAGCGTGTGTAATATTTAGTATCAAAGGACTGGGCCCGAGTTATAAACTGCGCGCGCGCAGTGACTCAACGTAGGATTCGTGCGGGCGACGACATTTAAAAAGTCGAAAGTTTCTGCATTAGCCTTTTGATAACTCTCTTATTAACCGCATTCCTCTCATTTTTGTCACAGCATTCGCGGCATCATAGGAATAAAGAAAATTACGGTACGGACCGGCAACATCCAATTTTATGCGAATCAAAAGATTTTGTAAGACTTCATCGAAACTCGAACCCTGGAACGTGATATGTCAGAGTGTAATGTTTAGGATGGACTTTGTTACGCTAGAGTTTTTGTGGTCCGTTTACATATTTAACACTTGCCGTAAAGTCTGAATGACCTTGTACTACTTAGACCGGCGGAGCTCCGGGTCTAATCCGTATTTGCTTTCTGTTTGGCTTCATTTCGGAAACTGGAGTACACACTTTTTTATAAGAACAGTAGAACTCAGATTCAAAATTTTACTGAGCTTCGATCTATAACTGAACAATTCAAAACGAATAAGAAATGCTTCGCAGTTTGTCATCACTACGCGGAAAAATGACTCGGCTGCAAACCCACGATGCATCCGCGGGGAAGAATTGATAAGTCATTTTTCTAATACGTGTATTGTCAAACCGTAGGCTTGGTTTTTCTTCCATTTAAACATACATAGAAATAAGAACAACTTAAGAACAATTTGAGGTTCAGATCGACAAAAAAAAAGAACGATGAGCCTCGCCAAATTTACTGGTTCTTTTAAAAAAAGCATTTAGTTTGAAAAGAGAGAAGCTAATCAGATTGACGAATACGCTTCCGCTGTTTTTCAAGTGGGTCAAAATTAAAACGTGGCGACCCGGGAACGTAGTTTGGAAAGAGGTTCAGTGTTATCTGAAAAGCGAAAACAACTTCTTTGCGCCTAAATCTTACTGGAGATAAGCCAACTTTTGAAGTATGTTAGTTATGATTTTGAGCTATAAGACTGTGACTACGCGTGAAGTAAGTAAACTTGCCGTACAAAACAGACCACACAATTTTTCAAGCCAGTATCGATGATTTTGGTAAAAAATTTGAGTATCAGTTCACCTCGTAATACAGCAACAAGATAAGAAACTGGCATGTTGATAAAATGGAGCGCGATGCAAACCTTGACCGCACTGAGTTCGAAGTTCATCTTGAACTGTTAATACTTCAGCCGTTTGTTTAACTTATTATTATGACCTGTACCGCGCTTATATGCGATGACGTTATGAAACGACCTTCTTGGTTGTGTACGCAATTTAAGCAATTGCGAAAGGGAAGCCTGAGAAACAAATTTCAGGCTTCAATGGGATTCGAACCAATGACCTCTGTGATACCAATAAAGTGCGGTTACTAACTAAGCTATGCATCTGTTGGGAGTAGGCCAATTTTAGTGAGTCCATTTATGCTCTTTGAAATTTGTACACTTATTGTTATGACTTGTACCGTGAATATATGCAGTGATGTTATGATATGATCTTCGCGGTTGTGTGCGCAATTTAACAACTATAATTGTTCGACGTCTTTTTTATTTCTCTCTTACCTGACTTAGTCTTTAACAATCTTTGGCTTGAACAGTACCGCGGAAATCGCTCTTCGCCGACACCTTCTAGATCGAACAGTTAACGGAAAGCCGAATTTTGTCGACCTTGACTTCATTACGACATTTTTTAGGTACTTCCGTTTGTGTTCTTTAAAAGACTTTTCAAAAAGCTGTAATTTTTTATCTTTAATTTTCCCCTTGGATATACTGACAGTTTTGAATGTTCGCACCAGATATGAGTCGGTTTTCTAATTATATTGAAAAGGACCGGAAAAGGTATATTTCCTGGTAGAATTTAGGCACTCCAAAGTCAGTATTGTTCTGAGAAAAGCGCACTTTAAATGCAAATGGAATACACTCAGTTTATTTATTCAAAAATATTTTGTAAAAGTTTATTAATTGCTGTGCTTTTCGGTCGCAAAAATCTAGTCTGTGAGTTTTTGTTAATTACTACTTTTATCTCCGATAGTGTTTGTATTTATCTCGTTTTGTTGTTGTTGTGTTTTATATTAGAGGCATTTTGTTGCTGGACCAGTTGTAGCCGTTTCGGTGTTGTTATTTTCAGCCGTGTAATTGGACAATCAGTTAGAAGACATTTATCTTTGTGTTATACCCTTAAGCTCACATGAGGACCTGATCTTGTCCAAGCCGTGCTTAACACTAGCTCTTATCTAAGGGCCCTTTTTTAATTATAAAATTTCATCACGTACCAAACTAGATACGCGCCCTCGCTAGTAACACGTGATATTAAGCCATGTCACGCGATTCTAAGAGCTGAGAAAGTTTCTTAGAAAAATACATCAAAGGGACGTGAGTACCTAAGCGACATTGCTTCTTTGGTAGCTTTATTTTTACAGTTCGTAGAATCAGTATTACCGATAGCAAGTATAGCAGTTAACCAGCGGAAGCGTTAAGGACCAGCGCGTTGTGGAGGCGTTTCTATTGTTGCAGCATTTTTGCGGCCTTCTGGGTCAACCGAAAAGTCACGTTAAAACCACAGGCGGAGATAAAAACGTTCTGGCAATGCCTATATTTCTATCATTAAGGTATCAGACTCACCTTTTTCTGATGTTAACATATTGAAAAATTTCGGGCTGGAGATGCGAAAAAACGTTCTTTACTGTATCTCGCGAACAAAAAAATATTTTCAAATCAGTTTTTTACATTTTGGTAGCTTAAATGCTTTGCAATTCGATAGGTTAATAAAAGATTTTTTGGGGTTTTTGACTGAGTAAAGCTAAGTCTTATACCTTAATCCTTCCAGGCCTAAATTGGTCAAATGATGTGTTAATAAATTCTCCCAACTTAGGCTCATAGTTTCATAAAACTAGATTAGGAGAAATTTGCTTTTCATCTGGTGTGGTTTTCTTTGGTTGATCGTTTCCCGTTTTCTCATTACAAAATACCTAATTCTGTATGAGTTATGTAAGGAGAAGTTAGATATTGATAAACTGGCTGGGTTGAAAGGGTTCAGCTTAGCTACCTCGTCATGAAACGTGTTACCCTTTTCCGTATTGTTCAGGCCAAAGATTGTTATAGACCAAAACCAGGTAAGACTGAAATAAAACAAACGTTGAACAAAATAGTTCGCCAACGAGCTCAAAGCGACCAAAGACTGGTTGGGAACTGTTTGAGGTGCTTTTTAAAAAGCTGTTTTATAGCTGTTTTGCCACTACAATATTGTGTGGAACCTTTGCAACTGATAAAATAAGAGTTATTGTTTCTAAAAAGATGATAAACAATGATCTCTTTCCATGGGCAAACAAATCTGGAAACAAATGCAGTTGTTCTTGCGCACACAGCTACAACGGTCGCAGATGTAGTACAGAGTACACATTGAAAATATGCAACGCTGCTAAAACTTGCTCTCTGGCAACCGAATTTTTTGTCTTTGGTAGCCCAGCTGGTTACTCGGAAAAAAAAAGTTTCGAGCCCTGGAGTGGCAGAAAATCAAGATAAGAAATTGTATTATATTTTAAGCCGTCTATGATTTTGAACTATTCGGTTGTAAATACCAGTTGCAAAAGCCGCTTTGGGAAACTGCACAAGCATTGTGTGTGTGGAAGTATTAAAAGGAAAAAAAACTGGAATTGCAAAGTCAAGTGGTTGTAGTACTCAGTACTCAGGTGTGGTGTAGAGGGACTGAAAGAGAACATCCACAAAGTTTTATGTTTTGAAGACAATTCCCAAGGCTTTTCTCTGCATTGCTGCCTTAGTGACAGGTAATATGTGTTGGTCCCATTTTTTGTGACCTTCTTTTCTAATCCTGAAACAAAGCTTTGACTAGTGCATGCTCTTTTAGGGGTTTCTTGTTACACGAAATCTACCACGTTCCCAAATTCAAAATCATGTTTTCAGTTGTGCATCAGATTTTATGAAACAAGCTTCGTCACTTGGAGTTTGAGCCACTATTCTCGGCGTTATTCCGTTGTTGTAGTTCGCTTATTGCACTAACGTTTGATAAAACACGGAGTGTTGTGGCGAAGTCCCTTTGAGACTGCTATGCGATTTAAAGTCGTCGTTTTACAAAATCTATAGCAGATAATGTTTTTGTCTATACAAAACGCAATACGCGCTTCATCACTATGCGTTAGTGATCAGAAATGTTGAACAAGAGGTGTTAATAAAACGTATTTTCTAATTTCTACATGCACTATGTGTTTCAGCTGACCAAAGTGTCGAACAATAAAATGGCTATGCGCAAAGTGACTTTTCAGACTTCTCGAATTCCGTCACGGTGTTGTGAAACTCTTTGCCCTCGTTTTCTACCGGTAGCTCATAAATTTTATCCGGTTGCCTATTGTCTGGGGATATTTTTGTCGTGTTCTAGTTGTAGTTCAGTAATTAATGGAATTTGCTCTGTGAATATGTATATAAAGTTCTATGGCGCACGGTCTATTTGATCTTGTTTTACAGATTTAAAATTTTGATATACAGTTTTGTACTACCTTTTTCCATTTTAAAATATTTCTAATTTAATATTGATTAGTTAATCTAGTATTGCCATAAACAGGCGACCGATATAAGTTGGAATTATAGAAAAAATCTTCAGCCCTTTCTCTCAAATTTCAAAATAAGGAACATGCAGCATCCAATTTAAATCTGGCCAAGTGTGTGTGTATGTTGTCAATATGTTAATTGGTTTGTTTGTCAGTTTTCGTGTTCTAGCCGATTAGCACTAACCCAGGGTTTCGAACATGACATAGAGTGATAGACTGATTTGAGCTGTAGTTTTGGAAATGACAAGTTTTCCCATAGAAAATCCAAACATTATTTTATGAGAACCGTAAAACTTTCCTTAGAAAAGAAATTTTGATTAACGCAGGGTTTAAGTCATAACTCAGCACTGTGTTACAAGGTATAGGCAATTGCTCAAAACAGAAAATTTTTTACATTGTTTTTTGTTTAATTTTGTTAAAATTTTACGACAATTTATACTTATCTTTAAGCCGGGGTCACACTAGGCGACTTTATACGCGGAGCACGCAACGAATATGATTGCCTGCGAACCGTGGCATATTTTATCGCTCGTATCTGACATGCTAGATATGGGTAATTTTATATGCAAGTCGCTACGATCAGCGAAATAGGTAACTTACTAAACGAATTTAAGCGAGTTTCGCCAATCCCAGCGATCGCCGTATAAAATCGCCTAGTGTGCCCAGGGCTTTAGTTACTTCTGAATAGCCCTATAGGGAGCATATATTGGAATATTAAGTGTTAGTTGCTGATAAATAACCAGGCATAATTCAATGTGAAGTCTGAATTTAGCGGAATGTGACCCACTCATGTATTGTGCCAAAGTTCTTTGCACAACAAATATGGTTTTTACCGCGGTTTTATGAAATGACGTTATAATATTTCTCCATCTTCAGGTTTCTCTTTCGCAATTGCTTAAATTGCGTACACAGCCGCGAAGATCGTATCATAACGTCAAAGTTCTTTGCTTTAACCATTCCAGCCCTAATATGATGAGTTAGCAAATTATCTTTACTTGCAACAACATAGTTTTAGTAAAAAAGGTTTGAATGAATTGACGGGTTCACATCTGGGATAAATTTTTTGGAGATCAAAATTTTCAAGTCATGTAGTTCTCCTTGTGTAACGTGTCTTTACACGGTTTTTTATTTTGATGCTCTAAGTTGTTTAGATCTACAGTCTTATATGCGAAAGCCTATTGCATTAGACACTTTAAAGCTTATAAATGATTAGCAAGCCATTGTATTTTTCACTCCTGCTGAAGGTGAACAACTATAGATGCAAAATATTTTGAAAATCAAATCTCAAATATATTACAGGTCTGCCTCTTTAAAAATCAAATTTTTTATTCTCAAAGCCAGACAGCTTGTTTTACAAATGTAAGGAGAATTAATGTGTTGATCAGTTGTGCAGGGAACTGCAGCTACTCAAGCATGACCTTATTTGGTTTAGCGTTTTTGTATTGCTGATAGTTAGTGGTAAACTAGCCTAAGGGATATTGTGTAGGGTGTCGCATGGGCGTGTGTTGGGCGCGGATCTAATTCCTTTTGGTTGACGAAATACTGCATAACGTTAGTGAGTGCCGATACTTGGAATTTTTGTTATGGTAAAACTGCATAATGATTTGTCTAGTCAAAGGCAAAAGGCTGGATTATAACAGTGTAGGAAGTTAACATTTCGATTTAAACTCTTGTTTGTAGAAACAGTCAAAAACAAGCAAAGCTGTGACTGTAGGGAAGGAAGTTTGCTGTCGTATATATACAGTGCGAAAGTGGCCAGTTTAAAAATCAAAATACTAGTGTCGTTTTAAACGCAGCTTCTATATAGCACAAGGCCAAAGTTTTTTGAGGGCAAAGTTGACCACATTGTTGATACTTTGATCAATCCTGTGATGGTAGCCGATGTGCAGTTACTTAAAGAGCGCAAGGGAATGCTTTAAGGTGCGATGGTGATGTTTTGTTATTTCGTAATGAGAACAGTTGGATTCTCGTTCTTCACTTCTACGTGACAATTCAAGCCTAAGTTATTCTGAAGTTGTTTTTGTGTCTGCACGTGAACGAACATCAGTACCTTTTGAGTTTTAGAAAGTCGTATTTTTATAATAGAATTGCTTTCTGCTGTCGTTAGTTTTAGCAACAATGACTTGAAGTCAATGATCATTCGGCTGGTGAACAAAAACATTTTTGCCCTTTTCGGCTTCTTGTACTTCCGCTTTAGTGGATTTTCGGATGTATTTGTTTTCAGATATTTGAGTAGGTTCCTAGACGTACTGTCTTAACTGCTACATTCAGGAAGAGTTATTAATAGTCGATTTTATAGTTCTGTCAGTTGCTGATGAGAATTGCGCAGTTTTCCTACAAGAGCCATTGATTAAACCTGTAACACACTTTTAGCTGACAATTTTGCGAAGAAGTTTTTAACCCAAACATCTCTAAGATTGAAACAAAGAAACTTTTGTGTTAAACCGCCAACCGGTAGTGGTAACTTTTGTGTTAAACCGCCTACCGGTAATGGTAGCAGAGGTGATATATGTTGAATTTCAAGAAACTTCCAACATTTGTTTGATAATCGTGCTTTGTCAGTTGCTGATGAGAATTGCGCGGTTTTCCTACAAGAGCCATTGATCAAACCTGTAACGCACTTTTAGCTGACAATTTTACAAAGAAGTTTTTAGCCCAAACATCTTTAAGATTGAAACAAAGAAACTTTTGTGTTAAACCACCAACCAATTAATGAGAGACTCATTAATAACAATAACTAAGATGCATTTGTTAAGTGTGCCAATACGATGCCATTGACGTCGTTTGTCCAGACATTCTGCGCCATGAGCTCATCAACCCTTTGGATTTGTAAAACCGACTTAAAGCTCAAAATTAAAAATCTTTGCTGATTGAAGTTTGGAGGCGGTGCCTTACAGCACCAGACCTTCGTCTAAATGAATTACAGATACATTCTTTTTGCGTTAACTAGTATTTTAAGGAATCCTCGACTCTCTCGAGGATCACAATAGCAGTGAACAAAAACGGGTTTGGCACTACCGGCAACCAAAACACGTCAAACTTCAAAATGGCGGCGCAAGGGAAAGTCAAACTGTGAAAATGACCAAACTAAATTGCCTGACGTTAGTTACATGCACAGATTTATCAAATTTGAGCTGTTGAAATGGACACACAGATTTAGCACAAGTTAAATAAAGACCAAGAACGTGGTTGGTAGTCTAAATCATCGCCATCGCAAATTGCTTAGTTGCTGATGTTTCGAGTGTTAACTCTTCGTCTGAGCTTTCAGCTAATGCAAAGTAGAAATGATTGGTTGAAGTAGAAACATGGAGGGATAATAAGATGAAAGAAAAGTTTTCATCAGCACCACCGGGTGTCAAATTTGGCAAGATTGCGAAACAGTTTCAGTTCTCTGAGTTTTCGATGTTTTGCTAGAGTCATTGTGTCTAGTATTTCCGCAAACTTGATTGTTGTCAAAAGGTTTACCTGGTAAGTTTGAATGACGTGCTGCTGGTAAGGAGAAACGCCAGCACCTTAAAAACCTTCGACGCAAATGATTTAAAAGAGTCAATCATTTTAAAGTTAACCGCCGCCTGGTTAGCCTAGTTGGTAAGGCGCCAGTCTGTCGTGCGGGAGGCTCGGGTTCGATTCCCGGTGCTGGACCTTCACTCAGGGTCTTAAAACAACTGAGGAGAAGGTGCTGAATTTGCTCTAACATCTGCAAACGGTTAGACCTTCGCGTCTTCTCGGATAAGGACGTTAAACCGTAGGGCCCGGGTGGCAAGCCTCGAATGGGACCTCGAGTCCTATTGCCCGTTCTCTCGTTAATCTTTGAGTCAGAATGTTATAAAACAATACAAAACAAAACAAAAGAAAGTTGATCGCAAGTTAGGTAGCTACGAGGAAAACAGTATCAACATGACGGCTTATAAAAAACACACTTCTTGCTTGCTCTTTTCGACCACGTATGGCTAGTTTGCTTTCTCTATTGTCCGAGTTATGGTTTGTGAGCAGAAAAAGAAAGTGTTTTTTTAAAGGTAAAAGAAGTTGGAAAAAAACTTCTATAGGTCGTCCTCGTAGTCGTGAAAACTTTCCAAGACAACAGCGTGCGGGTGCCCCGCACAATGCTTTCTAACGTTCAGCTATTGTATTTCATATTTTTCTCTGACGTTGTCGTCGACGTTGACGCCCTCGTTGCTTAAGGTCTTAATAGGGAGTTTAAGATACGAGTACTCCAACGACGACGACGAAAGAAAACAATAGTGAATACAATAGCTGCACGATGGAATGCACCGTGCGCGCCACCTGCACGTCGTCTACTTTAAAATTACAAGTGAAAAGCTCAGTTTTGAAGTTTTTGCGACTACGAGAACGACCTACAGAAATGCCAATCTTCTTTCACCTTTAAAACATTCACTCTCATCTTCTATTCACAATGCGTAACTCGGACAAAAGAGAAAGCAAACTAGCCAAACGTGAACGAAAAGGGTAAGCAAGAAGTGTGTTTTTTGTAGACTGCCGTCGTCATGTTGCCGTCCTGTTGAATCTTAAACTCCCTCATGTGTTAATTCGGCGACGCACTGAACAGTTTTTACAAAGAAAGAGTGTGTAGAGTATATATAGAGTTAGGCTAGTATAAGCCAGCTTATCTGTACTGTAAAATTGTTGACCAGGACAAAATCTCCCCCCTTTTTAAAGCTAAAGCTAAATCCTTTCACGAGCCAAGTGGCTCAAAGGGTGAGCACTTATCTCCGGTTTCTGTAGTGTTAAGCGGATGAGACAATAGGGCACTAAAGCATCGCAGGTTAGGCCTCAGCCGAACGGCATAAGCTGGCTTATCTGTACTGTAAGATTGCTGATCTGGACAGAATGCTTGCCCCCCCTTTCTACCTTGATCATATTAGTAAGGGCACTATTATTTGGTTTTCTGAATTATTTTCTTGCGTATAATGTGAGTTTAAGTTAACGTTTAAAATTTGTCCAAAGGGCCTGTCTCCTCAGCCAGCGGAACTACAAACCAGAGTAGTGTTCCTATGTCGAGTAACAAGGTAACCACGCCTTTTGTTGGTCCATCACCACTGCAGTGCATCTTTGTACGAGCGGACGGCGTCCGTTGTGATGCTTTCAAAGGGAAAGGGTAAGATAACATAGCTAAATAGTAGCAAAGTCTAAAAGTGATTTACTGTGGACTCTGGCTTCGCTATTTGCTAGTTTTTTTTGAGGATGAATCTTGCCAGTAAACCATGCTACCGAGACACTCATAATTCGCATAGTGCAGTGTAGATTTCAAGTGACATCACATGGTTTGTTTGCGCATAGAGTGAGCTCTTTATCATAGCAAACTCAATTCCAAAAACTAAAACGGCATATTTCCAACGCAAAAGACTATCTATATTGAAAATTGCGTTCGCCAATGAAATAAACAAACAATGGTGATGTCACAATGGGTGAAACCGCTTACCATTTTCCATGAGATCAAGGACTCGGATTTCGAATTACTGTCTCACAAAGTGCTCCCACTTTGAAAAAATTTGCAGCGCCAATAATTTACTTCGGTAATACTTTATGGTTTAAAATGCCTCCTGAGGACTAAAGAACAGTCTGGAATCGAGA
The DNA here is from genome assembly GCA_026413305.1 of Hydrozoanthus tunicans. Lineage (NCBI taxonomy): Eukaryota > Metazoa > Cnidaria > Anthozoa > Zoantharia > Hydrozoanthidae > Hydrozoanthus > Hydrozoanthus tunicans. Next base: position 13,689 of record JAOBAT010117191.1, read on the forward strand.
CAAGTGACTGGTAGATTTCACTTCGGTATTGCCAACATTTGCTTGATTATGGAGAATTGACGTGTTGGCAGGTTTCTCCAAGTAGCAACCATAGTTAGTTAGGCCCTTAGCTCCTCCTGGAGCATAGGCCATCAACGATTTCGTCCCTCCATCTCCTCCTGTCTTGGG
>JAOBAT010117213.1:0-13854 GCA_026413305.1 Hydrozoanthus tunicans
ACAACTATTTTCCTAAGAGTTGCCCTCAGTTAGTAGAAGAGACAGACCACAACGCCGGGATCACCCTACTCTTTGTCAAAAAGTGTTGTGGGTTCTTTTAAGTCCCTCGATAGGAGACCGAGAGACTGGGCCTATGGTTTAACGTTCTTATCCGAGAAGACACGAAGGTCTAACCGTTTGCAGATGTTAAGACAAAGGCAGCACCTTCTCCTCAGTTTTTTTAAGCGTGAAGGTCCGGCACCGGGAATCGAACCCGGGCCTCCCGCACAAAAGACTGGCGCCTTACCAACTGGACTAACCAGGCGGCTCTCTGACTAAAAGTTTCTTTTTTATGTTAACACACAATCAAGTATTCAAAAAAACTGAAAAGTGGTATCCTTGGAACAAAATCTTTATTTTTTGTAACAGGAAGTATTTTTTTTTGTCGGAGAGTAAGTCTTAGTTTTAGAAGGATTTAAATCTTTAGCATTGTACATTCTATTACAGATGCTAGTCAGTGTTTTAATCTTAACTTGGTTTTTGAGTTTACTTTGTGCTTCCTTCTACCAATTTTCATAGATTAATTATGATTCAAGCACTAAACTAGATAACTGGAATATCTTTTCTCGAGAAAACTTTGGATCACTTAGCTATAAAGATGTCAAGATGTGTTTCAGTGGACCTCTTTCAACGATGGCTGTTAAACGTGGTTCGGACTGGAAACGAGTGAATGCAATCGAGGTTATATAAAGGCCAAATTTGTAAAAAAAGTCTACAATACTTTTTTTCGTCTATGTTTCAATCATCCACAGTACTAAGAGATGCTTGATGTGGAACTCAGTTTGGTAAGCTGGTTGACTTTGACACAAAAGTTTGTGCAAAGTACACTTTCATTACTATTGAGACCTTTATTATCTCACTTACATTCACTTGTGCCAGTGCTTACCACATCTGACGACCATTCTTGAACGGCTCTGTATTTAGTGCCTAAAGATGAAGTTGCCAAGAATAGTTAATGGACAAAACGACATGTGCTCAAAATTTATTCTGTTTTACTTCAGACGATAACACCCAGTTTCATATTGATTGCAACTTTTGTACTTGCTTTGACGGGGAGAGGATTTGCACAAGACGTCACTGCGGAAGTTCTGTGCTGGCGTCGGGCTCATTAACAGGTGAGTAGCTTCTTCACCAGAGAGTTGTGTTAGTTAAGACACTAGTGCTTGTTAACAACACGGGTTTAAACCCTCAGGTCGGCCCAAGAGATACCAGTTTGTGTATGGTAATTCCAGCAAGGAATTGGAGAATCTTCACGAGGGTATGCCCTGTGGCTGTAAACCAGATCACATGCCTGTTTGCGGTTCTGATGGCATTACATATGCCAACCCATGCATTGCAAGGTGAGTGAATGAATCAATCACTCCTCTTATCCTCAAAACTGAAAACCTCACATGCTCTAGGCAGTTAATTTAAGTAACACCAACCAAAAAACTAGAGAATTTAAAATTGTTTTGGTATTTTTAGTCTTGGTCTTGCTGTTGGACTTAAACTGGGGGCAAATAAGAATACATCTATAAAGATTATTCTGCAACTTTCAATCTTAATAGGTTACCATGTTTAACGTGCGCAAGAAAAACCTTGTGGAAATAGAATTAATACAGGGAAGATACAAACTCAAACAACGTGTGATTACAGATTTATTCAAACGTATTCTCTGAGTGCTCGTGGAGTGTTTAACATGACAAGAAAATGTAAACCTACTAATCATTAATACCAATTTTTAATCGATTGGATGAGCAGTGATACGATTGGATGAAATGACTTTCTGTTGTTACAGTTTTTCCCCGCGCCCATTCCGATGTTGGTGGATTTTTCACTCGCAAGAATGAAGTCACAGCATTACCTGTATGTTGTTGGGACTAGCCATGTTATAGGATTAATAAGTACTTTTAGTATGATACAGTTAAATGATCGTCCAACACAATGCTATAACTTTGTTTTCCAGGTGTGCAGGTTTAACCAACACACAATCAAAACAGGGTAGCTGCGAGTCTCGCAATCCTTGCAGCCCAAGTCCGTGTCATTCGGGCGAAAGGTAGGGGAAACGTCGCCTCTTTCTTCCTCACTCATCACCGACCAATTTGGCCCCGTTGTTTAAAGATCCATTACGGAGTTTAAGCAAGTAAGACGGCAGCGCCCACGACAACGGCTTAGAAAAGTCACACTTCCTGCTTGCCTTTTTTATCACGTATGGCTAGTTTGCTTCCTCGTTGTACGAGTTACGCTTTATGATTAGAAATGGATGAAAGTAAGTTTTTTAAAGGTAAATTAAGGTTGACCAATTTTTCTGAGTCGTTCCCGTATTCGTAGAAACTTCATAACTGAGCTCATCACGCTGTTGTTTTCCAGTCGAAGCGTGCAGGTGACCAGCACGGTGCATTCCAACGTGCAGTTATTGTGTTCACTATTGTTTTCTGCCGTCGTCGTCGGCATTGTCGTGTTCGTTGCTTAAGCTCCCTATTATTTCCCCAACCGCCGCCTGGTTAGCCCAGTTGGCAAGGCGCCAGTCTTTCGTGCGGGAGGCCTGGGTTCGTTTCCCTGCGTCGGACCTTATCTCGGGGTCTTAAAATATCTGAGGAGAAGGTGCTGCCTTTGCCCTAACATCTGCAAACGGTTAGACCTTCGCGTCTACCCGGATAAGGACGTTAAACAGCAGGTCTATTCTCTACTATCGAGGGACTTTTAAAAAAGAACCCACAACAGTTAGTGAAAAAGATTAGGGTGATTTCTGTCTCATGGCCTGTCAAATACTAACTAAGGTAAATGAGTATCAATGTGAGCTTTTTATACATGTCTATCCAAGACCCTAACTACTAAACTCCACTGCACTAGTACAGGTGATGAATAGTGTGTTTAGGAGCACACGTATAATTTTGTGGTTGTACTTTGTTTTGCGTTCATTTGTTTTTTATGTTAAAAAAGACATGGAAAAACAATAACGTTACCACTTGGTTTATTTCTCTTTGTTCCTTGGTCTCTGTAGGTGTGTTGTGGAAAGAAAAGTTTGCCTTTCTGTTGACGAACCCTGTAACCAGTACTACTGTGGTAAGTGCGCCCTGCTTGTACTTACGGCATGTTGTGTGTATCAATTGTTATCCTGTCAGAGCCAAGTTTCAAACAAACTAGAAATTGTGCTATCCTTTGTGACGGGAATCGTGAATAGGTTCACAGCTGCAGATGCTGGAATGGAGAAGGCAAGATAAAAAAGATTGGTTTCCAAAATTTAGGAGTTTGATTTCTTAATGGATTCTCATCAACAACGGGACTGTAGTTGCTAGCACTGGTAGCTCACGAAATAAATATTTAACTTTGTGCAACATTACTCTTAGTTTACTGCGAATGATATTTGAGATATCCGAGTTCCTTTACACCATCGGATAAGTTGAAAAAGTTAGACAAAACTTTCTTTTGTGATAAAAAGGTAAATAGACACAAGGCATTCATGCTTTGTACGTTTTCTAGAGAAAAAGGTTGTGGAGAAATCATTTAGGATTTCTACCAAATGTTTGCATGAACTCTAACACTTTTGATTGTCAATGGTTTGTTTGCTGTTCTTAGAGAGTGAAAGAAATTTCTGTGACGACATCCAACTGGACCCAGTTTGTGACCAAGAAAACAGGCAGCACCCAAACCTTTGCTCTCTGTATTTCAACAAGAAGCAACTAGCATACAGAGGTTTCTGTAAGGTAGGTGTATTTGCGTACTGCAAGCTACGTCTCAACACACTTTGCTTGTGTTTCACACGTTTGTGAGTCTACCTGGTTACAGGAAAACTTTTCGCATTCTCTGCCTGTGTTTTGAACTCTTTTTCGAATAGTTAAAAAGGTTGACTCTCAGATCTAAAAACAGCCGCGTGCCAATTGGAGTGTTTCAGTCAACTGTTATTTGATAGATGGTTTTTGACAAAACTTTCTTTGTTTAAGATCCCAAAGGTGTTTAGAATTGAAAAGATTTTTTTGTAAACGTTACGTCATCTGAAATTCGCCTGTTGCAACAATGTAGACGTGGCAAAATATGTTTTCGGGCTTGGAAACGAAAAGTGAAATTGTTGGTGAACTTTGAACTTCAATTTTTAAGCAAAACAATAGCATTTGTTTTTTTTTAGATAAATGAAACAATTGTAGGTAAAAAATAATACCAACTTATTTTTTTTTCAAAATAAAATTAATTAGCAGGTAAAAACGTAAGAAATCAATCAAAAATTATTTAGGTTTCAAATGAATGTACTTGGCAATCGACTTTTTTTCTTTCTTAATCCCCGATGTGACTATTTTTTTCTCCCCTTGTCAGATACAAAAAAAATGATATTATTAGAAATGTGTCATAATAGTTGTGTAGGTGTATTTTTCTGATGTGTTGCATGTGTTTTTCGTGGCTCCTGTAGGACGAGTGTAGTCCGCCCACGCGTCCTGTGTGTGGTGTGAATGGCGAAACGTACAGCAGCAAGTGTGCGGCAAACTCGGTTCGCGTGTTGGTTGATTATGAAGGTCACTGCAGTGCAATTGGTTATCGAAAAAGTAAGAAAATTGGAATATGTTTGGAGTTAACAATTCCTTTCGTTCCTAAAGATTCAAATGACAAGTTTTTAAGTATTTTGTTACTTTTTTCCCCAACAAATTAAGAAAACTTGGTATTTTGTGATGGATATCAATCAATTTCATATTCACAGGGCCAATAAAAATCAATTTTTTTTATCATAAAGAGCTACAGAGGTGTTTAAAAATTGCAGGAGAAAAATGGGGGAACGTCTGTTTAAAATATAACCAAAAAAGAGTCGTTAACTTAGTGGCTATTTTTTGTTTGAACCAGGTTAAGAAAAGGATAAGGTAGAACTTCTCGCGGCTTTTCGCTAGCAGCGTTTTTTCTAAATTAAAAGAAACCGCACTTTGAATATCTATCCTAATAACCTACTGGACGTTATTCATCCAATTACATTCTAAAATACTTGTATTAAATCATAGACAACTGGGTTGCACCTACCGTTTTTTCTCGCGCCAAGGACATTAAACTGTAGAAATTACTAACAGAACAGGAAACAGTCGAAATGGCAAAGAACGTTTTGTGCCAATTTGATAAATATCAGTTGATTCCCGGTTTGGTGCCTTTTTTCTAGGCTAATGGTTGGAAAAAGCGTTGTGATCATGGTTATTTCTTATTCCTTGACAGCCGAAGAAATCAACCAAGAGAAACTACAGCGGTGCAACACGGTGGAATGCCCCAACACCACCCTAGTGGAATGCAAGGGAGTTGTCCCCCCTGGTGCTTGCTGCCCAATATGTGGTGAGTTCGGTTCAACATTGTAGTAAAGGGTCCCTTAACGAGATGCGGAAACGTTCTGAATGTTTTCTTTTGCATTTTAACTAAAACTTTTCTTTGGATGCGACCAAAATATATCCAAACGATTTAACAAATCATTGTGCTTAGGACCTCGGTAATCGTACGCAGCGGCAACATGTCACAAACTTGAGGCTTTTTAATGTTTTAGATTACCTTTGTTTTGGAATGCTTGCAACGCCAATTTGTTTAAAACTGAAATCTCCAAAGTGCAAAGAATTATTGGTATGCGCAAGTAGATCATTTCCGGAGTGCATTAAAAGTTTAAAGCAGATAGAAATGTTTCTTGCCAATATCAAACTGACATCTCATTGTTGTGATTATTACAGCTGCACAGCTGCGGATTTTATTCAGTACAAGACAACTCAAAATTAATAGTGATGGCGTGACAAGCAAGGGACCTGTCACGCTACATCATTTGCTGTCGTCCCTTCGAAGACACGTGACTACGGTAAGTCCACACACATTTTATAGCAGAGTCAATTTGATACGGCAAGTATTGAAACCGCCTTAATTTGTTAATTTTTTGTGTGATTAATACTGTCTTAATATTGCATCATTGGTTTGATTTTGTTAGTTTTGATTCGTTATTTTGTTTCACTTTTTATTAGTTATTTTTTATTGATTTGTTAATAACATTAATTTAGAGTTGTTATATCATTATTGAATATTGTTCGTAATTCATCCTTCTTTAGATGTTTGATAACCTGACGTAAGTTTTGAATAGCTTGGATCAAGTTTGACTTATCGTGCTAGAGTATTAATTGGCCGTGAACTGTTCGAAGCAATATCTAATGATTGTTACTGCTTAACCCCTAGTCTGAGTGCGATCTGTTCGGATACATTGGTATGGATGGCGATATTGTTGTTCATATCATGGTTGTTACCAAACAACCAACAAAGTTACAGGTGTGTGACCAACTGAACGAGACCCAGTAGTTGCCTTGTATAGAAATAAAACAAAAAACAAAGTAAAGTAAAGTAGCGCCCTTTTCAAGTACATGCTCAAAGGCCCTTTACAATGATCAGTTTTACCCCCGGCGGACCGGAAAGATGTTTACATCAAAGCGGTCCATGGATGCTGGTACTGATTTTACCGACCCCAGAGGGATGGAAAGCTGAGGTGGCCTTTAGCGGGAAAGAAGGTCGCCCAAATATTCAACCCCTGACCAGGAAGGGGATCGAACCGGTACCTCAGGATTGGGAGGCAGAGATCTTTCTACTGCGCCAACCCCTCAGATATAGTGTCATGGCGATTTTTCGTAATTAATGGATATATCAAACAAATACTAGGTTTTTAAAGTTACAGATATTCATGATTAGTGTATTGTAGAAACAAGTTACAATGGGCAAAATATAGAAGCAAATCTTTTTTAGACTTGAAAAAGTCAAATAGAAATACACAAATACTACAAAATATTCTTTCATCTCACCGTGCCTTGAAGCTCATCTATAAACGTTTGAAATACGATGAACAAGTTTGATCAGCCCCAGAACAACAGCGTTCACATTAGAAATTCGAAATCTACTTGAATTTAGGCTTTTTATTCAAGCCTGGAGTTCCTTGATAAGTGCAACTTAATTGCATTGGTACCCCTTTATACGATTTTGCGAACTGATTGGGTTTTTTTAGTGGATATTGTCTGTTTTGGTGTACAATGTATTATGGTAGACGCTTTGAACAATGGTAGGAAGATAACGCGTCAACAAAAGAAAAAACGTTGGTCAATCAGAAGCAGTTTCAGCAGACATGTCAATCAGAGTTTTCGTATGAAAGCTGTAAACCCATTCAACTGAGAGGACACCAACTTACTCAAGGATACCTTTGATTTGTAAGGGAAGCTAAATTTTTCCCCCTTAAAAATAAGCATAAGTTTCTGTAGCTTTCCACGTATGTAAATTTTCGTGTAAATTCTTAACTCTTTCAGTCATTAATACGTTCAAAAGCGTGTTGCTCAATTCTCTCAACTAGAACTCGTACTTTTTATGTTATCGGTTAATGAGAACAATGCTTTTCATCAGTAAGTTGATCTGTGTTTGATCAATTCCCATATTCTCACTTCCAAATGGCCTATTTTGTATGAGTTAGTAAGGAGAAGGTAGATGTTGATAAACAAGCCAGGTGTGTAAAAAGACGAAGGTTAGAGTGAAAGTGGCTTTTATGGAATTTTGGTCTAACCTTACAACGTCATTTTTCTAAATAAATTTGTAACCTATGTGACCCTGACATTAAAAAAATTTTTTTTCAGATTAAGGCCTGTAACACTGAAGCTCAGAAAATTGAAGTGTTTATAAACACAGGGAGCCCAGCCTTTGGCTCTGACATAGTTCTGTCGACATTGAAAGGAGCTAAATCGGAGTTGCCCACCTTTGCAGCCAAAGACCGTTCTGTTTCCCACCTTAGCAGTACCTCACTAATTATCTTCAGTTTATTAAAGGTTTATTTTACACTAAAGTACATATTAACGAACAGATAATATTGTTCTTAAGGGTAAAATTTTTGTATTTTAGTACGAGAGGTAAATAAATTGTATTTTTAAATACTTAAAATAAGATGTTATTACACTTAAAAGTATCCTTTTATTAGTGATCCAATTTAATATTGTAATATAATAACGTTTATAAAAAGTCTATGTTCTTTTGGCATAAAACAAAGTAAAAATAATCCATAATATTTGTCTGGTTTTTAGGGACAAACGAATTTTTGAACAAGGTGAAAAATGAAAGCTTTCGAGATAAATTGTTTATCTTGTTTTGACAAAACAATCTGTCAAATTATTTTTGTATACAACTGTCTTAGTGACGCATTCTTGTTGCGCAAGGCAGCAGATAGTTAAAAACTTTTTGAGTTATTTTTAAGGCAAGAAGGGTCATAGATGAACAAGTAATTTGGATTTGTTTTGGTTCAGTGAACTTAAAGCCAAGTTTGTGTGAGTCGTTTTTTTTCAGACGTAGTTTTGCAATAGAATGGCGTTCGCTTTACGTACGTAAACTCAGATTTGTAGAGCCCGTGCGTTTGTGAACCGTGGTCTTTTAACACAGTACTCAGTGAATACACTCTTTTTTATAAGAACGTATAATTTTGGGCTGAGACTAAATGCTTTTAAATACTTTGAGGATTTCGATCTCAAATGTTCTCAAACTTTATTGATAGTTTGGGGTCGCACTAGATATTTTCCATTCGTACAAATCAACGGAACACAAATATGCTTGCTCGGCAAAAAGAGTTACAATAATAATTAAAACAATTTTAAGCAATGTTGCACTGAACATTAGCTGAGAAAAAAGATTTCCATAGTCTTGCAGTATCCAAAATTAGTTCTTCGCGTTACCTCAACCTTAGTTGTTCTTAAACTTTGGGCGTTTTCCAGCCTCATGTTCTTATAATAAAGTGTTCAGATTTGCTGAGCACCACGTTTCCAAAGGGAACTTAAAATTGACCAGCGTGTCAGTCCAGTTCAATCATACGTTACTAATAATTTCAATCATAGATATATGTTACGAAAAGATATAGCTTTATGTTTGAGGGATTTTTTAAAGCAGTTTCGTAACGGATAACTGGTGTTTTAGTTTTAATATACCTATCATTCGAGCCTCTCTGCATGTATACGGGGCTCGTGCGGTAGATGCTAATTTTAATTATGGTTTTGTTGATCCTCGAGTTTTGTTGTTTTAATTGGTCATGAATCACTTCCCTGCCTAAACAGGCCAGTTGAAAAAACAAGCCAGGTGTGTAGCGTTTTCCTGGGGATAGTGGTGGCGTCCGAACAGTTTAACTCTTAAATAAAGAATTCGCAACAATGTACTATTACAGTACCTGATATATATTTATTTTCTAAAGAACTCTTAAAAATCATAGATGTTAAAATAAAACTTGTACATAGCATATGAAATTAATCAGACAAAGTCTGTAAATACAATTTAAGAAAAACTCACGGTTGTTGTTAAAGCATTAAAATGTTCTGTTACCTGTTTACGAGTCATTGAGTTAACAGTTAGAAAATTACCGAGTTCACCCGTTGGAGCAGGCGAAACTTTTCTGGTTTTTCTCCCTGTTTTTGTGGAACTCTTGAAGTAACAATGTTCTAAGGCGTGAAACACCTCTTGTCCAAGGCGCGAGACACTTCTTTTCCAAGATGTGAGATACCTTTTGTCCAAGGCGTGAGATAACTCTTGTCCAAGGCGTGGGACACTTCTTTTCCAAGGTGTGAGAGACCTCTTGTCCAAGGCGTGGGAACACTTCTTTTCCAAGGTGTGAGATACCTCTTAACCAAGGTGCGAGTCACTTCTTGTCTAAGGCGTGTGAACACTTCTTGTCCAATGTGTGAGATAACTCTTGTCCGAGGCGTGGGACACTTCTTGTCCAAGGTGTGAGACAACTCTTGTCCAGGCGTAGGACACTTCTTGTCCAAGGTGTGAGACAACTCTTGTCCAAAGCGTTGGACATTTGTTGTCCAAGGTGTGAGGTGCCTTTTGTCCAAGGTGCGAGATAGAATAAGGATTTTAAGAATTTGCAACCAGGAACAGCTCGGTCATTCGAAGGGGCGAATATAAAACTGCACTTCCCGCGCAAAAGCAATTTTTTCTTGTAATTAATTGGTTGATAGAAAAAGAGCGTTATGTCATCATGTCGCCATTGAAGTACTTTTGCAGGTGTTGGAGCCATTGTGATAGGCTTGATTCGTGCATCTGAAACAAAAAAATGTTTCTACATCAGAGTAGAGAATGCTTTTGTTCCACAGCTTAAAAATGGTTTAGTAAAAAGAAAACTGCGCATAACACTTATTTTATCACGAGTTTTATTTTGGATTTTAAGGAATGCTAAACACTCCTAAATTGTTTTTTTCCCCAACGAGGTGCCCAAAGCATTCACAAGAATTATTTCTTGTATAACTATTTTACTCCAAGCTCGTTCCAGTACAGTTTGTACGCGCACCAGGCAAATTTTATCACTGATGTTTCTTTGAAAACGTTAAATACGAATCTGTTGCTGGTCTGTATTATTCTGAGATCAAACCTGTAAGTTGTTGAGCTGTTGGTCGTACTCCGCCCCTTCAACTGCAACCAGTTGAACACCAGACTGCGTAGGGTAGTCACGTGGTACCTGCAGAGTGCACACGACTTTGCCGCTCTTTCCAAGCATAACTCGTACACATCTCTCGTCCCAGTCGAGCGCGTACCTAGGAGAGAACATGCTGGATGAACTGGCGCTAGTATCTCTCGGCCTGTAGTTGATCCGACAATAGGATCGTGTTTATCTAAAACATATAGGATTGAAAACGGCGTAATTTTACTGATAGGGAGCTTAAAGGCCGGCGCAGACTTGAGATAAAGAGCTGAGCTGTTTGCTCGCGAGGCTGTTTGCTCAGCTTGTTCCGCACATGTGCGGCAAAAGTTTGGCGAGCTTTTTAACAACAACAACTTTATTCACACTCATTATTGACAGGAAAAATGACAAGCATATATAAAAAATAAGAAATTTACAGATAAAAGAGTGAAGGCCACTTGTATATAACAATAAGGGCTAAGCAAGAGAAGTGGCCTTTAGACATTAACTAACAATATACTTAAGGCCAGGAATGCAAGACGTAAATACTTAAACTGATATAAGGATACGTGACAAAAAAATTGTAAATTAAAGCCAAAAACCAGCAATACAAACGTAGTAAGCGGCGGAAAATAAAAAACAAAAAAAGAATTACCCCATTAATATAAATTGTTTAAAGAGCTTAATATTCGGCAATTTTGATTTAATCGAAAAGACACTCAGAAATTTCAGTTCTTCGTCTATCTCGAATCTCACTAAAATTTTGTCGCACACGTCCGAAAAAAGCGAGCAAACAGCTCAGCTCTTTATCTCAAGTGTGCGCCGGCCTTAAGCAACGGGAACGACAACGCCGCCAACGAAAACAGCAAAGAACAATAGTGAATACAATAGCTGCACGTTGGAATGCACCGTGCGGATCACCTGCACGCCTTCGTCTTGAAAACTACAACGTGAAAAGCTTTATTTTGGAGTTCTTGTGACTACGGGAGCGATAAACTGAAAATTTTCTCAAACTTCGTTTGTCTTCATGCGGGAAGCTTTCGTCCCTTCTGTTCAAAAAGCGTCACTAAAACAAAAGAGAGGGCAAACGAACGAGACATGGTCGCAAAGGAAAAGCAAATGTGCTTTTTGTAAGCCGCCGTTGTCAATGTCGCCGACTCCCTAATTGCGATTTTGGGACGGGGACACCACAAAACTTTGACGGAAAGGTGGAAGAAGTTATATTCCGCATTATAGTCGTTGTAATTTTGAATACGACACTGGCGTATTCCACGTTGCATTCCAACGTGCAGTGCTATACGGGGGCCTATAAGCCAATTCGGAACTTCAGAAACACAAGCGCGCGTCGGGATAAAATGAAATATTCAACAATTTAAGAAAAGAATAATAATGAACTCCTATCCCGCTTCATTGCGTTCCTTTGTTGAAGTTTCATGAATTTTACATTTTATCTCGACTCGCGCACGTGTTTCTGAAATGTCGAACTAGCTTATGTGTTTAAACAAGCTGTTAGCTTGGAGCGTCCAAGGGAGCATGGGTTTCTACACCCGATGGTGTTAGGAAATTTTGGCGAGACGTCGAGGATCGTGTACCACCCTTGGTATAAACACTCATTGAGTACTTTCCTCATTCTTGCACGCTAATATAGTTGAACCTCAAAACATTTTGAAACAAAGCTAACACGCAACACCTGTTTCCGGGAAGACTGTGTTCTACAATAACGCGAATAAAGTTTTTAAAGTGCCAGAAATTTGTTTGAAAAACTCGTGACCTTTTGATAGACACGGAGTTCCACGAAATTGAATGGCTGTTCAGGCCTGTTTAAATAAAGTTGGAGAAGTGTTTATGGTGAGAAATATACAGCATGAGGCGTTGGTAATTGGGATAAAATAAACCTTCAGGTAACACGGCCCGACTATGACAGTTGTGAAGTAACCCCTGATTGATCGTTGCAATTTCTTTCCACTTTCTTCCCTTGGAACAAGTTAGTATTCAGAGTACAAGTGACTCTCCACGATGAACTGCAAGTGGTTGTTCGTATTACTCGCATGCACCAAAACCTACAACCTCACGCTGTAGGTTATAATGGGATTTTGTCCGGATAACAATTATTACTGTTAGTGTATTTACTGGATTCGGTATAGACCCCTTTCATGCAAAAATATATTGAAAATATCAAGACACTGCGGCCAGCACAAAGTTCAGAGCATAGGTAAAAGCGGAATTGCAGAACTTCGTAAACGTTTCTTGATCTTCTGTAAACATGGAAACAAGGCTGGACAAACATCGCTGACTGTCCACATTACTTTTCATTGGAAAATTATTCAAAATCTCCGTCTAATTGCGGCCAATCTTTATGAGACTTTGTAGATTTACTATTATTAACTCTCGACTTGTTTTCTCGATAAATTAAATAAATTTCTATACCATGCTAGCGCGATAAAGCTCTATTGTAACGCGAATCGTTCGGGATTTAAACCAAAACCGACAAAAACGCTTTCAATTCTACATAACTATTTCTAATAGTTGGCAACATACTTCATCTAGTTTCTATCCTAAGCTTATAGGCTCTTCGATAGAATTCCACCTTATACAGTAAAATCCCGTGTATAAGAACCTAAAGTTTTAAAACCTAGTCCAAAATTTTTAATAGGTTCTTGTTTTGCAAGAAAATGCAGCATATCGATCAGGTTTTTGGATCAGATGATGATTGCATCAAGCCCGGAGCACTTGACGGCTATTAATTCTAGACTTTCGTGATTTCATTTATAGTTCCTGTTCATCTCACATTCAGTAATAACAGCATTTTGTGGACACTGTAGCATATGAAAGGCATGCATGGTACTAGTACTTGAAGTGAAAAAGTGTTGTTATCTTGATAGGACTACTGCTAGTAATTTGAAAAAGGAAAATTGTTGTATGATCATCATCTTTTAATTATATAACATACTTTTGTACAGCAATAAACCTTTTCCATATCGCACATGCCCTGTATAGTTATCTACGCTTATCGCTAGTGCTCCTTTTAATTAAGAAAAAAATAGACTAAGTCGGAAAAACCTAGGTTCTTTACAGTAGTTAAAGGATTTTCTGGTAGATTATTGGTTATATATGGGTTAATAATACCTTGTAGAGGAAACGACTACTCTCGTTTTAGTGTTTGTAAGACTAAGTAGTAGTTTTCGACCTTGGGATTCTCGAAATCAATCTTTGGTGTTGGTGAAGCGAGTGAGGATGGACACAAGAGGAGAGCGTGTGACTGTGTGAGTGGGTGTGTGGCTTTGTGTAGAGTTTTTGAGTGCTACAGGCTTTCAAGCACGCCCAGGTGAAAAAGTAGGACCAAATTTCATTTAAAAGTAGGACAAAAGAAGGATTTCGAGGGGAAAAGTAGGAGAAAGGTAGGACAACCGAGGGCTTAGAAGAAGGACTAAGAA
>JAOBAT010117224.1:0-13853 GCA_026413305.1 Hydrozoanthus tunicans
TTATGATGCAGAAAGAGATCTGGCGCTCAGTTGTAAAAACTATCTCGACTGAGGTCGACAGATAGATAGATAGATAGATCATGGTTACTCGTGATTTGCAAAAAGAAATAAAATTAAAGTAGATGGACAGTGCTAGTAAATTAGAACTCCAGAAGATAATAACAAAGAATATACATGCTAGGGCTTTATTGTATGGCTGTCCACTTGTCTTTGTTGCATATTGCACCATAAATCCAGGACCACTGACTTTTATCTCATGGTGTTAAGTGACAATGGAAGTTTTGATGTATTTGAAAAAGTAAACAATGTTCCATCTTTAATACAGAAAAAGGTAGATATTACAACAAAAACATATCAATACAATGAGTTAGATTGCCATATTCTATTTCTATCATGCTAAGCTCAGTCGTCAAAAAGTACGAGACAAAGTTCTCAGGAGACACACATCAAATTCACAAAAAAAAGTGGCTGCTGAGAAACGAAAATCAAACTATGCAAACATGAAGTCGGCTCTTAAGAAACAACATTTGTCTCAAAAAGCAAAACAATATAGATCGATTGATTCTGCAAAAAAAGAAAAAAAAAATTTCACGTATGCACACTAACAGTCTAAGAGCATGGTATGATTCCAAGTATACTGCAGAAAAAAAAACGCTTTTCTGCTAATCAAGCTTGGTACAACTTCGTGCATCCAGCAAAAAAAGGAAAACGTTTATCAGATATGTGTACTTATAGTCAAACATGGAACAATTCTTTAGATCAGGCAGCTAAAGAGAAGCGTTTATCAGAAATGCGCAATCACAGCCAAACATCATACAATTCCTTAGATCCAGCAGTTAAAGAGAAGCGATTATCAGACATGCGATTGCATTCCCAACATTTGTATCACTTTAAAAGGAACAAGCAGCATGTACTTGATCACTATTTACCTTTAAAAAATAAGAGAGGGCCCATACTATACATGCACTGTCTGTAATAGGTTACAATACAGAAACAGTCATCTTGTTACAGTAAAGTAAATACAACATTCAACATCTGTTAACAGGAAAGAAGTCATTTGATGAAAAGCAACACATTTGCAGAACTTGTCATTCTAAACTAGTAAAACAACAAACACCATGTCAAGCTGTTCATAATAACTTGCAAGTGCATGAAATACCAGTTGAACTGGTAATCTTAGAAAAACTTGAACAAACACTTATAGCACAAAGGATTGTTTTCGAAATAAATAGTAGTAATCCCGAAAGGTCAACAGAGAAAATTTAAAGGAGCTATCTGCAATGTACCGGTCGAATGAAACCAAACATGCAATATACTACCACATCCCCTGAAAGATCTGGTATTATAATGCTAAAGTTATAAAGAAAACTTAAGTTTTGAGGTCATGTGTACTTTCAAGCTGTCCGCCCTCAAACTATACTACGTGCCCTCAACTTGCCGGAGTTAAACAAGCCATTATATAGCAACATTGCCATTTACATGAGCAATTCCTCAATTACAATTACCAATTACCTTCAACAAGACTGTTAGAATGGAAATAATGAAGAAATATTGAGTGATGAAAATGGAGCTGTAAACAGCAAAACCTCAGTTGCTGAAATTAATAGTACTGTGTCAATTTCACATGTGCAAACCTGTGCAGACAATGATAATACCACTGATGACAATGAAGGAAAGGATGATCCCTTGAATGAATTCAGAACACCAACAAACGAGACACGTTTGCAGTCTGTAATACCAGATTATCCTGTTATTCTAGAAGAAAACGATCAAGTATCCTTAGGCAATGAAATCTATAATAATGAACCAGAAGAAAACAGACACCCTGTCTCATTCATGACTGACGGACAATGTGAAGAGCTGGCATTTCCTGTATTGTTTCCTAAAGGAGAACTTGGTTATAGCACTAATCGTGATATTAAATTATCACTAGTTAAGTATTTCAATGCAAGACTGTTGCATTACAGTGGCCGCTTTGCAACAAATCCAGAGTACCTATTCTTTGCCCAGTTTATAATAGAACAAAAGAAGATCTCTGATGGCATTAACATTGCACTTAAGAAAGTACCCAGCCAGCTTCTGCTAACCAATTAAGATCTAATGCACAAAGTTTACGAAACCCTGTTTGTCAAGATCAAGCTTATTTATTTTTACGATAAATTCCAGGAGCACCTCCTTATTGGCAAAAGGTTATGTAGGAGGTAGTTGCCATGGTGAAACAACTTAGTATCCCAACATGGTTTATGACATTATCTTGTGCTGACCTCAGGTTGCCTGAGTTGTTTCAGATAATTGCTAGAACACAAGGTAAGAATATGACTAATGAAGAAGTCGATGCACTTTCTTATGACAGATGTTCAATGGTAAGCCTCTATCCCGTTGTTGTCACAAAGCATTTCCAATTTAGGGTTGAAACATTTTTCACTGAAGTTTTGCTCTCTATTGCAAACCTAATAGGAAAAATAGTGTACTATGCACCTCGGATTTAGTTTCAGATGAGAGGCTCTCCTCATTTACATGCTTTGATATGGGCTTCTGACTGCCCTAAACTGACAAGTTACAATAAACAGGCGTATATAGAATTTATTAATAAGCTTGTACAAGCCTACATCCTAGATAAACTAGAAGACCCTCATTTACATGAGTTAGTTAAAACATATCAAAAGCACAGCCATTCAAAAAGCTGTGGAAAGTACAAAAAAATTAGTTGCCGCTTTAACTTTGGACAGGTTTTCACAAACAGAACAATCGTGGCTGGACCTCTCAGATGATATTGATGATGATATGAAAACAAACATACTTGAAAAAAAGAAGAGAATCTCACTTTGGTCAAAAACCAGATAGATGATGTACCAAATCCAAGTAGACCAAATTATGACTCTACGCTAACAGAATCTGATACTTTCAGCTCCCTTGATATAACAGAAGATCAGTACTACTTAGCATTATCTATTTCACCTGATTCAGATCATGAATTGCACCTTAAACGACCAATATACAGTTGTTTTATCAACAATTACTTCATAGCTGGATTAAAAGGGTTTGCTGCTAATGTTGAATTACTATCGGTTTTTAATCACTACAAGTGTATAACATATGTAAGTTCATACTTCACCGAAGATGAGACTGAATCATGAATGCAGCAAAGGAAGCAAAAGATAGCGATATGAACATAAGAGGTGGACTGAGAAAAATTGGTACTGCATTCCTCTCAACTAGAGAAGTCAGTTCACGAGAATGTGTATACAGATGTATGCCTGAACTATGGCTAAGAAAAGTTTTCCCTGCAGCAGTCTTTGTCAGTACTGATTTACCAGACAGAAGAGTACGTATTGGAAAACCACAAGAAGAACTTGAAGAACTTTATGACGAAAGTACAGATGTGTACAAGTCCAATATAATTGAACGCTACACTAAGAGACCAGAGACTATTCCTTCTGTTAACAATCTATGTCTAGCAGAGTTTGCCTCTTGTTATTATAAAGGCTATAGGAAAGAATGTAAAGAAACGACTGATGTCCAGCCACAAGGACTCACAGACAACTTTGCTGAAGACCAGCATACTTTAGAAAATCTCGAGTCTTCACTTCCAAACCAAATAAAACTGATACTAATGAAATCATGAAATGTAGAAAAGTCAAGGCTGTGATAAGATATCATACACCAAAAGCTCTTACACAGTGATGGTACCTATGCATCAAAAAAACTATGAACCCAATAGTAGATCACAATAGCAAGGTTCGAAATTCCCCGGCATTACGGCGCTATTTGCGCCAAGTGCAGCCTCAATTGCGCCAAGTGACGGAAAAAATAATGACATCGGGGGCTAAAAATCACCCCAACTTGAAGAACCGTATTATTAAAGTTTCTAAAATCTTGCAAACGTTTCTTGATTCTGAATATTTGCTTATTTTTGATCATGACTGACAAAATGGAAGAGATGAGAATGAGAAAGTAAACTACGATAAGAAACATTGAATCGAGAACGTTATTTCACAACCTTAGATGCTGTTAATACGAAGTACCTTGTCATTTTTTTAGTGAGAACTGGTCACAAACATCGCGGGTACGAGGAAATGCAGTACGACTTAGCAACATCTCGGAGCTGCTTGATTAATCAATACAGTGAACAATGCGAATTACCTTGTAAAAAAAAAAGTTATAATGAAAAGGAAATTTTCAAAGAAACCATCGCTGCTTGATTTCTTGACAAAATCAAAAACCAACCCGATCGGGGGAACCTACGAAGGAAGAATCGATGCCTGACGCATCTGAGACTCAAATTATTAGTACAACAACAAGTGAAGAACCAACTCGAAAAACGAAAAACCCGCAAAAGATAACAGTTCTCAAGCGGAAGAAGGATTATCCTTGGTTATTGTTTG
Organism: Hydrozoanthus tunicans; assembly: GCA_026413305.1. NCBI lineage: Eukaryota > Metazoa > Cnidaria > Anthozoa > Zoantharia > Hydrozoanthidae > Hydrozoanthus > Hydrozoanthus tunicans. The sequence goes on from JAOBAT010117224.1 coordinate 4,386, forward strand.
ATGTTGAGAAGATGAAAATATTGTTGGCACGATATGGTACAAGTATTGTGCCAAAAGGGCCGACATGGCCAGGCATACAATGTAGAAAATTGCTAGCACAGAAGGTTTCATCAGTGGAACTTCCAACGTAAAGAAGACAAATGTTAAAAGACACGATGGCACTGAGCCACACAAAAGGGCAAAAGGTAATAACTGTTTTTTCGTTTATTTTTCTTATGTTAAATTACTTCTACTCCTTTTTTTCAATTCTGTCATCATTTCATTGACAAAGCTGCAGTATTTCAGCTTTTCCAACTGCTTTATGTGCAAGTCAAACGAATGACCCAAATATAGCAACGAAAAATACAATGCATCAGCATATATTTACCGCAAAGGTCACCGCAAGATTTGTTTTTAAAAGTAGTACAGACCTAGTTTTCAACTTTATTCATTTTTTAATTCTTACAGAAGTAGTAGAGGTTGAGAACAAGCTACCCCAAGACAGACCTATGGAGAGGGCTAGAATAAAGATCAATCAAAACAGTTTTGAAAAATTAAAAAAGAAATTCGAGGATGCACTGTTTGTTGCACTGAGCGAGCAACCATTCACAATGTTCCTTCATATTTTGGATCTCGAAGAGCTGCATGGGGTAGATATTGGCACAGCTTATCGCAATGACAAGGCCTGTTGGCAATTCATTGCTGAATTTGCCCAGAAGATAAGAGAGGAAACGGTCTTGACTGTCCAAAACAAGCACAATACTGCGAAGAACCCCTTTAAGTACCACTCCATGTTCTTTGATGGTACCACAGATAGGACTATCAGTGAGAGAGAACTGGTCTATATCAAGGTCCTGGATGATGGAATACCCAAAATGAAACTCTTTAGGTAAGGAACTTACAATCACATTAAAAATGTGTATACGGTTATCGGCGTTATAACAAGGGGGGAGGGCACATGGATGGTCTTGGTTGGGTATAGACAGAGTTTATTCTGCCAAACATAATCTGTATTGACCTTCTGTGTCTTTTCTTATCAGGCTTGCAGATATTGAGAATGCGTCTGCAGATGGTGTTAAACTTGCCTTAGAGGCAAAATACAAAGAACTTCTTTAAACTGATAGGTTAGATTTCAAACACCTGGGACTTGTGGGTAGGGGTTCTGACAGAGCGGCTGTGAATATTGGTTTGCGAAGGGGTAATCTTACACAGTTTAAAGAAGAGTGCCCATGGCTGGTGATCACCCACTGTGTAGCACATCGGCTCGAATTAGCAGCAAAGGATGCCTTCAAGGACTGTTCCTTTAGTCAGGTACGTACCAAAACAAAGGGGTATCCACCAAATGAATGCAAGTTCATGGAAATGGAAACCGGCACCACTACTGTTGAGTTAGATTAACAATCAATGCAAATTGCAAAGTTAGTATGTTAACATCTGTACATCATTATGACATACACAAATAGGATATCACTTAACAAGACAGTACGGCTCCCACATGCCAGCCAAAAACATAGTTGCACCATTAATGTTTGTAAACACTGTTCCATTTTTCGTTTACGTTTCATTATTGACTACTGCAGATAGATGAGAAGTCGGTTTCCCTGTACTACCATAATGAAAACAGCCCAAAGAGATACAGAGAGCTGAACAGGGTCGCAGATCCTATACAAGGTGGTAAAGTAAGGAAATTCCCTAAAGCTTCTGGAACCAGCTGGATGGCCAATAAAAATCATGGAGGTTCTCACAAATAAAAATCATTGGAGGTTCTCACAAATAACTACAGTTTTGTGATTACTCATTTTGAAGAGTCTGCAGCTGATGCTAAAAAAAGGGACATCAAGCAATTTGACAAGGCTAAAATACGAGGATGGAAAAAGCAGATGTTAGAGTATCGGTAAGACTTGTACATGATGTCATGAATCTCGGAACAAGAGTGCAGTATTTCTTAAGTTAGTTGCCCATATACATACTGATAGCATCTGCTATCAAATTAAGACAAGTGAGCTGGTTTCTTATTTCTAATTTTTTTTTGTTACATAAAAAACTGTGTCTTTACTTAGGTAATGTCTGATTCAGGCTTTCATTTGAGCAAAATGCTTTTTTCTTTGCTGCTCTTCTCTTGGTTCTGAGTACTAATTTCAGATGCACGTCAGCTTAGCTAAAGTATCTTTAGTATAAAATATATTGTTTATTCTTCAGATTTCCGTTGATGATGCACTTCCGTCTTGATGTTGTCACTGTTCTTGCCCGGGTAAGTAGAGTATTCCAAGACGAACATATTCCATTGGGGACGGCTTGGAAACGGTTGCATCTGCCAAAGATGATATCAATGACTTGATGACAAATGATTGGCCAAGACTGAAGCAGTTCAAGTCTCAGATAACAGATCCTGTTCTCACAAAGGCCGCAGTCCTTTATGCCACTAACTGGCCAGATGATGAGCAGTTACTACTCTCCTACAAGAATGAAGAAGTTCAGGTACTGACAGATCATCTTCGCCCAGTCCTAGAAGAGTATGTTCATAACACCTTCAGTATTCTCCCTGAGTGGAAACAGATAAAGCTTCATATCAAGCACGACCACTGTGATGAACAGAATGGCCCCTACATACCACAAACTGTGGCAGCTGGTATTCCAGAAGAAAGCAATCAGGTTTCCAAACGTGCTTCATTTGGTGAATATAATTTTTGTTCTCCCTGTATTAAATGCTCATGTTGGGTTTTCACTGACGAAAAGAATCCTCTCAGATTGGCTAGCGACGTCAGATATAGATGACCTGATGATGGTGAAGGAGAATGGACCCAGATCCATAAGTGAATTTGATGTAGTTCCAGTTGTGGAAAGATGGATCTTGTCCGCACAGACATCACGTAGGCTTGATTCCTGACCCAGCGGACCCAGAACATGCAAAGAAGCAGAACCACAACAGGAGCATATTCTTCCGTTTGTACCCGATGAAGAGCAAGTGGAAGAGAACCTGCCTGAACTGATCTCAGATTAAGCAAACAAAAGTTGAACTGTGCTGAGTTTGAGCTTTAGCTAGACTAAATTGAGTCTAATGTCTTAGCATCTTATCACCAGCCTCGACATTTCTGTTAAATTCAAAAGAATGATTTTATAGTTGTGCTACACTAAAGTTCTGTTGGATCAAAGCAGATTTGTTTTAGAGTTCTTGCAGAAGTAAATTTCACAGTTATAGTGTCTTTATTTCTTTGTTTTATCCTGTGATTTATCAGTAGTCGTCCATTTAAAGAACTACAATCGCTCATAAATTGTACTTGTGTTTGTTGTCAACCTGGGACTTGTTTGTTGCTTTTTTACTTTTTCTTCAATCCTTGAATCTCGAATATCATTAACGTTACGAATGTTCAATGTTTTAAAACTACTTCTTAGTTATTTGAATCACTAATGTTTGAGATACCATCCAGTATAGTGGTAAAATTTGCAAAAATACATGTTAACAAAAATTGCCCCGGGAACGCAAAAAATAACCCAGGACAACAGGGTAACCAGAGGCTAAATTTTGCCCTGGTTGTTGAAAACGAATTTCGAACCTTCCAACAAATACCTGATACCGAAGCAGTCACAGAAGCACTTGAAAATCTAAGAAATAACCACGACATCATTCATTCCTAAGATTCTTTGAATGATTAAGAAAATGATGATATACATGATGAAGTGAAAGATGATCCAAATCCAGAGGAATCATTTAGTCAACAAACACCTTCACAACTGTTTTCATCAGATTCTGATCAACATGTTCATTCACGGATATCCGGATATGTTCAACCTAGAGCTATTTCTGATGATGAGCCGTGCCAGTATGTAAGATCTTTAAACAGTAAACAAAGAAATGCATGTGATAATGAGTTGTCTTGTTGTAGAAATAAAATGAAAAATATGAATAGTTTGAAACCACAAGAACTCAAAGAAATATTTATTTTCATCACAAGAGGTGCAGGAGCAGGAAAGAGTCATTTAATTAAAACTATTTATCATGCTGTAACAAAAACTTTAACACATGCACCCATGAACCCTGAGCTGCCTTCAGTTCTTCTAATGGCTCCAACTGGTGTAGCAGTAATAAATATCAATGGCACAACAATAAACACAGCTCTAGGAATTCCAAAAGAGACAGGTACCACTTCAAAACCATTGACAGACCAAAACAGAACACAAATGAGGCTCTTTTAACCTCAAATGAAGCTAATCATAATAAATAAATATCAATGGTTGGTAATACTACGTTGCTGTATATTCATCAAAGACTAAAAGAAATATTTGACACACCCGCCTCTCAGCTTTTTGCTGGTATAAGCATCATTGCTGTGGGAGATATTTATCAACTACCACCAATAAAGAAAAAACCAATATTTGAAAACTAAAACAATGATACATACAACCTGTGCCATCCCTGGCATCTTTTTTCAGTGATGGAGCTCACTGAAATTATGAGACAAACTGAGGAAGATATCAAATGCATTCTATCAAGGTCAATAGACCCAGCAGACGATAATTATCCAACAGATGCTATTCATGTATTTGCTGAAAACAGACCTGTCACTGACCACAACGACAACAAACTGGAGAAATTACCTGGGCTAGTGTTTCAACTTAGAGCAGTAAATCAGTATCCTAAGAATGTTTCTAAAAATGATATTGATAGAGTTTTATCAAAAGGAAGGTCAGAAACAGGTGGACTAGATTATGAAATCTTTGTCAAAATAGCTGCTAAGGTAATGTTGACGTACAAAATTGACATAGCAGATAGACAGATTAATGACCAAATAGGGGCCATCATTAGATTTGATGTCAACCAAAATACACAAAAGCCAACTATTATTTACATCAAATTTGAGGATGACAAAGCTGGTAAAAATATCATTAAAAAATTATCAACCATTTTAGTAGGGAAAACAATGCTGTGCCTATTGAACCAATACTGGCGAAGATTAAAAAGAGACCAGGCAAACCATCTTCACCAGAAATACAAAGAGTACAATTCCCCACTACACTAGCAAATGCTGTAACTAGGACTCTCTTTACATCAGGTTGTAATAAGTTTTCAACTATTCAAACATAGACCCTTTAATTATGGATAAATTTATCTCACTTTGAGTCTTTCAATCACTCTGGATGGTATTTATATCTTGGGAGAGATCCACAATGAACATATAAAGGCAGATCCAAGAGTTCACCATGAGTATGAAAGATTAAGACAAACTTCATCACTACAGTCTAAAATAACTATAACGGTCCCAGCTCATTTCTAACAATTTCCCTCCTTAATGTGAGGTCATTGAGAAAGCACAGCATAGATGTCAAACATGACTCAAATATTGTCAAAGCTGACAGATGTTTCACAGAAACAAAACTTATTCCTACCAGCAGTGACAGTGAAACAAGAACTAATCTCTATCCCTTAAGGCTGTATAGGCAAGATCATGTCTCTGAAAGATATTCCAGTTTAGCAATCTGTTTTAAGCACAATCTACAGACCAGAGTACAACTACTTTTCTGATACAAATTTTATATTGTCAATTATATGAAACCAGTACCTATTACCATCCTTTTACTTTATTGTAAACACTGTTTGAACATCTCACAGTACATAAACAGCATTAGATGAATTCTAAATAACCATAAAGTAGACATCATGCTTGGTGACTTTAACAAAAACTATCTCAATGACAATGTCAAGCCACTTATTAGGTCAAGCCATGTTTTAATTGAATCTTTAAACTATACACAAATTGTTAAAAGTCCAACATTAATTTCAACAGGAGGTTTACTTGATCATGTGTATGTACGAAATGAGATGCTTCACACAATTACCACTTTTGTAATTAATGTGTACTATTGAGATCATGATGCAGTTAATATTTCATCAACTTTCTAATTCCCGCTAGCCCAACCCTCCAAAGATACTAACTTGGAAGATTTTGATGATGCAATCAGGCTGTACCATGGCAATCAAGAGGTAAATGATTATAATATTGACCAACTTCACAAGCTTGACCATCCAATTACACATATAAATGCTCATCATTCGTCACCTTTGGCTAAAAGCATCAGCCTAGATGACATGTCAAGACTTAAACCATCACTTAAGCTAGCAAGGGATGCTAAGTCTTACTGACAATATATTAATCGCCAACTGTAGGTCTCTGTAATAGTGCCACTGTGTGGTGAATAATTAGCGTAAGAATAAACAAAGATTACGAGTTGTAGCGAACCGACAATTATTCATTGTAATTAAATGGTAGTGTAATTTGAGAGTTATGAATATGTAACAACACTGTAGCGCGAGGACCGTATTATAAACAAGATCTAGTGTTACAAAACGTGTCACGAAAGTCACAGTCATTCGAACGTGACCGACAGTAGCGTAAGCGAGAAAGGATTTGCGTATAGGAAATTCCTACATTCCCAGGCACTCCCAATAAACTTGTGAACATAGTACAATTCGCTTGTGTTCTAGCGGAAGTATTGTAAATAGTTAATAATACGCGCCCTTATTTTGTGAAGATATATAAACTTGTAGCATTTGTAGCGAGATTAGATTGTTATATCCAAAGATTGTTAGATCATCAGATCGTCAGATTGTTGTCGAGAGTGATGAAACCGAATGAAGAATAAAGAGTGAAATACAGTCCTGATTGTTGAGCGTATTATCAGAACAACTAACTCCGATTGTACTGGAGAGTTCCTGAACACACTGGAAAGATGTTTACCAGGACAATTATCAACCCCCAGACCTACCCGTTGCAGTTATTGTTTAGGTTGATAACTATAATGTACCGTCCATTAGTAAAACTATGCCATTTTGTGTGCCAATATGCCCTATCACTGTTTCCAAGCACTCATCATATGGAATCCATGAAAGGCAACAGCTGCCTCTATGACTTACATGGACAATTATTATTCATAAGAGTCAGGGTCTTACCTTGGATAAGGCATGGATAGATACTGGAAAATCTGAGATCAATCCCGGTCTTGCATATGTTGCATTAACTAGAGTAAAAGCACTCTCATCATGTATTATTGAACCAATGACATTTCAGAGACTGACAAGTTTGAAATCCTCAAAAACTTTGTAGTATTAATTGACAGAAGAGCAACAGCTAAGTAGTTTAGCACATTAAACTTGCAATACATATTATTAATAATACCAGTATTAATTATGTGTCACCAAAGTTCAGTTTTACGTTGAGTCATCTAGCAGATTAGCAAAAATCAAACATGAAAGAGAAATACACAACTTTTTGTAACACTAGCTTGGGAACAACAAGAATTAATTGTTTGAATCTAATAGAGTATTCCTAAACAAGCTAAAATATAATAATGTCTGCTTTAATTACCCCTGGGCTGTGTTATTCATCAAATTTGTAAACCTGGTGCTGTTTTCAGACTCTTGCAATAAGTTTTGATCCTATATTCGAGAAGCTAACTTAAGCTTCTTCTTTGGGACAACTAATAAAAATCCCCAACCAAACTAAGTAATGTAATTTGTCTTGCCACTTGTTTGGCCATGAGTTGATGTACATCACAGTTTAGGAACACATAATACACTTGTTCAATATGCAAATTGTCTGACTGTTCAAAGAATAAGATTCCAGTTCACTCTAAAGGTAAGTAATAATTAACTTAGTAGCTCTTTTGATCCTAACTCACTTCCACTGTTAACACAGATACAGTCCAACCCTCTCAACAACCCTAGTCAGTAACAAAATGTCCTTTGTCTTCCAGCTGTATGGATAGCAACACTTCTGATTCCCGAAAGCAAGATCAGAGTACCTCAAATGAATGTGAAGGTAAGTATTTACTAGTTGTCCTCAACAAGAAGTGTTGTGCATCTGTTTGTTTTACCTTGACAATTTACTCTTGCTGTAGATAACACCTTAATAGTGTTGCTGCTTTTTCTAGCACTTGTGTTTTTTTTTTGCAACACAAAAGCATGTTTCCAAGGACCTGATTAAGATCGAGTTGGCAGGGAGGGGAGATTCATCCTTTTGTAAGACTAACCAGCAATAGATGGTCAAATCAAAATAAAATAGAGCTTCTGCTTTAAATAATGTAACTGATTGTACTCAGACCAACTTGTTTCCACCATTAACACAAATCCTGTCTAAACCCCACAGCTACCCTGGTCACTTACAAAACTTTCTTTTTCCCCTCCAGCTATGGATGGCAGCACTTCTGATTCTGAGAAGCAAGGTCCTGAAGAATTTCATGAATATGTTCACTGTGTCACACTACCATTCAATGAAAGATACTCGAGATGAAACTACAGGGTACTGATGAAAAAGAAACTAGAGCAGTTTGCTTTTCTCCTAAAAGACGCAAAGACTTAGCAAAATTCAGCCAACAGAAAAGCCCTGTGAAAATAAAAAAAATTAAAGTGGACACATCCAACTTGCATGACCTATTAATGGGAGATGATGTTGAAGTGGAAAACTGCCCATCAGTTGGCTTTGAAAGAAAGGAAATAAGCAACCTGATGAGCATTGCCAAGGCAAAAACAGTTACAGTTGGTCAGCATGTTACTCTTAAGGCAAAAGTAACCAAGCTCAGTGAACAAGAACTAGCTAGAGGTTTGACCATGGTGAAAGTCATACTGGTGGACCCAACAACATCCATTAAAATTATTTTCTGGGAGAACTTTGTCAATGAAGTTGAGAACAACTGCACCTATCTATTCCACAACTTAACCATCCAAATGGACAAATACACTGAGAAGGTCTTTCTAAAGACAGCAAAAAATGGAGCCACCATAGAATTAAGAGAGCCATTTACAGAAATCCTAGCGATTGGAATTGATGATCCAACAGACTATGTAACAACAACTGTTGATGGAGAGATCTTGGGAGTGACCACTGTTTACATGTATTTCTCATGCTGTAAATGTGGAAAGAAAGTTCAGGTGTCAAAATCTACCATTCTAGAATGTCAAAATTGCCACTAGAAGCAAAAAGTGAAAACAGCAGCTCAACACTGGTATGCTGAAGCACTGTTTGAGTATGACTCCAACAAGAAAATGACATTGACGCTGTTTCAAGAAGCACTTAAACAAGCACTTGCACTTGCACACAAAGAAACAGCAAGGCTGGAACTTCCATCTATAACTGTAACATTCAGCATTCTTTTATCGTTATCTCTGATTTTACTATTTTTCAGTTTTAATTGTAGTGTTATAGTTTTTAGATCTTAATGTAGTTTTATTAATAATGTATATATTGTAGTTTTTATCTTAGTTTTACATATATCTAGGTTATAAAATTACTAAGTAAAATATTTATAAAGTTATTGATGTATATTTATAAAATAATTATTGATGTATAATATATTTTTAGAGACAGGACCCCTATGTAGACCAGCCTTAGAGCTGAATGGGCTGCCCTGTATAAATAAAGTTTACTACTACTACTACTACTACTACTACTACTACTACTACTACTACTACTACTACTACTACTACTACTACTACTA